>JAGGNH010000168.1:0-110027 GCA_026586065.1 Dioscorea zingiberensis
AATTCTTGCAGGTAGGATCATAGATGTCCATTTTGGTTTATTTGAGGCCTTGCATCATTTTTAATCAATTACTGAGAAAACATAGGGCATCACAATCAACCAGTTTCCAGTCTACAAAGTTGAAATTTAAAAACAGATGTTAATTTGATGCCCCAATAAATAACACATCTAAGCAGTAAGCAAATGCATTAATTTTTATCAGTGACGGGGGTATCTATTTGCCTGGTAAGGACTAGCTCAGCATGTTTAATAATGACCTTTTGAAAAAATGCAAGTTGAAACCCTCTTATAATGCTAAAAATCAAGTTCATATATACAGAAGGCTGGTAGCGCTGATTGTTCAACTACATTAATGTTTTCCCTGTGCAAAAGTGCTTTAGAAAACTTCATCATTGGCAGCTTTTCTTCTCACTCTTGGAACTTACATGATCATCGAGGTGCAGTGCTTGATAAAACATAATGAAATAAATCCCTAAAAGATAGCCAAAACCAGGGACATTACCTTTATCCTTAACATCCTATTTTGCTTTTCCGCTGGAAGAAGATCACAGCATAGAACTGGAACACAATAGGCAAATCCCACAGCACTTATAGAATTTGAGAGGGAAGAGTGGACGACGCCTCCAAAATGCACTTCAACCTCCCACTCATTCCAATGGTAAAGAATCTGCCACAACTATAGCTGTCCATATGTTAAATTCATAATATAGTGAAAACCTTCCCTAACTCAAATCCTTATCGATCTCATCCTTTTATACCCCTTTCCAGTCTCCACTAGCAAAAAAATCCCACCAAGATACAATAAGCGGTTGAAAAGACTGATTGAAACACTATCAAAGTCCACATGATCACTGCTAAATGTTTCTCTTCTTCTTTATAAGTAACCTTTATGCGAAGCACGTAGCTGCGTCAGAGAAAGTGTCAATGCATATCCAGCCGGATGCCCCAACGGTGCAGATGAAGCCTATTATGCGTACTTTGACCTTGGAAACTTTACTCGAGCTTCAGCGGCGAGTCGTCCTCCTTGAAGCACTAGGGAGGCTGGATGAGATAGTCAGTACGTAACAAGAGAGAGTTGACAATGTAAGCGTATAAACTTCTGCGAGTTGAGGAAGAGAAAGAGAAAAGCGCATTGAAGGCGAGTAGTTGGGGATGCGCAAAATGAGGGAGGTAAGTAGATACAGGAAGGTAAGAGATAGTCCCACTGAATGGCCAAGTAGTAAAGTCTGCTGCTATAAGGAGGCAAGCCAAGAGAGAGGCATATAAATTGATGCAAAGGGACTAATGTAGACGGTGGCTTTTGACTCAAAATGCTATAGTACCTATTTGTGGTTGGACAGTTTTTGTTCAATGCTGGTAAATGAAATAAAAAGGGGAGCAGGATAGGAAAGCCACAAAGTTGTACTTAGTGTAGCAAAGTTTCAGTTGCTTTACCACCTTTTCTTTTCTATAGTACACAAAGTCTTCCGCAAAAGTGTTGCAATTGTCTTGGCCAGCTGAGGACAAAACACACTGTAAATCGGACATTCTAAGCTTCACCAGTTAAAAACCTTCTGGCAGCGAGACAGCTGGTTAGGAACATATGCGTAGGGAGTTTACTTTATTTGCTTCTGCTTGAACTAGATAATACAAAACAAATTTCCAGGGACTAGCAGTAAGTGGAACCTCATATGATATGATTATATATTTCGCAAGTAAGAAAGCATTGCTTCGATACCGTACCGCTTTATTTTGTTTAGGAACCGAAGCTATTCTGGATCAAAAGTCAAGATGGGAAAACTTTTGTTGGTACGCAAAAACCCTTTGTTAGAGTACAGTACGATCATAAGTGTAAGGAGGCAATTACTGATTATTTTACCTCCAATAGTTTTTTTTTTTTTTACTTCTGTAGGCGGCTTTCCAAAAAAAGCTTTTTGACTTTAATTTGATAATAGTAAATAATAAAATGCTTGGATCTTTTCACGCTCACTTCCATCCACCCCTAAATTCTGAGACTATCATATGCAGGATCAAAAGATCGATCCAAAAAGAGCAGCAGTTTCAACTGGCTAGCTAGTAACAGTAGTTGTGATTGGCTTGTACATATCAGTTGCTTATATATAGATTCTAGACTTACTACATGTAGTGAAAACTAAAAGGCCAGTAAGTAAATGAACTAGTTGACATACCCATGATGCTCAGCTGCAGTTCTTGAGCTTCCACTTCTCCATGTCAAAAAGGTGAAGAACAAACTATCAAACAGAGCTCTGAGAGAGAGAGAGAGAGAGCCTTATGTCAATTACACGTGAAATTTTGGCATGTGCATTTGGGAGGTCGTATGATCCAGCACGGAATGGAAAAAATAACTCAGAGAACAATGGATATATATGTGTATATATCAGACAGCACTTTTGGAGCAAGTGATTGGATTGGATTTCTCAGTCTACTATGGCTGCTTTATTGGAAGTCTCCCGCACAAGTTGCAAAACACAATTAATGTAACAAATCATTCATGAATAAGACTCTTAAATTTGATCTTCTCCTTTTTGTTTGATATGTGATTCAACCTCTCTGTAGTCGGCTGGTTAGAACATTCAACTAGTAGATAGATAACCATACCCTCATTGTCTGGGGAGGGACCGTACCGGTGTATCATTGCTGACATGCAATTGTGTATATGTGGGACATAGGGTATGTGGACTGTGGGACATAGAGTGCCAATGATAAGTTGGTATCTTTTTCGACTTATTATTAACTAAATGCTGCATTGATTTAGTGATATTTACTAATTACCGACACATTGTTCCAACTCTTAGCATATTTCATTCTCATTTGCATTTTCAAGTTTGCTTCACAAGGATAAACAACCAATTTGCTATCACAGTGAAGAGTTTTCATCAGCCCTTTACCCCTTATCCTATATAATGATTGAAATTTCAGGACTGTTCGAAAATATCTTCAATGAGCTACGAGTCATGCCGTAAGTGTGATATAACAAACTGGAAGATATATATCACAATCTGAATACGCAAGAGAGTATATGAGAGCATGAAGAACGTGCAACAACAAATTAGAAAAATTGTTGTTACAGTCCTCCTACATGACAAAAGATACCGTTAATTAGGTTTTGACTTGCATAGATTTAGAACCAAATGCCACTGTAACATTGAGGACATCAATGGCTAAGATGATCTCATGTAAACATTGTGGAACTGAATTAATGCATTTTCTTTTTTTCCAATTTTTCAAAAAAAAAATAAAAAGTCACAATGATTAGATAGAAATAATAAACCTTCAGTAACGAAAGCTTCGTCGGCAAAAGGTATATATTTTTCAAGCCTTAAACGATGAAAAACGTATTGAATTTTATGAAATGCTTGTAGCGACAAAAAATTGTCACTAAATAATACATTTCCTTTTACTTTATTTCTTATGGGCTATGGCAGGTTTTCAACGAAGACAATCGTCGGTAAAGAGGCCTTTTGGTCTTGTAAGGCCAAAGATTCAGATCTGAATTACACTATTATATATAGGGTATTTTCTTCCCATAGCAAAGGAATCTATGCACAGAGATCTACATTTTCTTCAATGATTTTAACAAAAATTGGGGGGTGGGGTAGAGAAAAAGAAGATACACAACAATCCGCAATATTTCAAAAGAATTTTCCCTATTGCTTCCTGCTTCCTTCCCCAGTTAAACTTCTCAAGGGGAACTAACGGTATTCGGCTTTCACACAGCAATGCAGTGCCGTTCTGCTTGAAAACTGTTGGAACCACATTTTTCAGGCTATAGTTGCAACTGATATCTCCCCAACTCCCTTATTCAATTCTTTTCTATATTTGCACATCCAACAGGAAGCATCTGTATAACCCTCGTTTGGGTCTTGAATTGTTAAGCTCATGCGACAGTAAGAACTGGTTACGACATGTAAAACCATGTATATTAGACTAACCATACAGCAGAAAGGTGCTTACTGGTCAATGAGGTATCTGAACAATAATGAATGAAATGAAGTACAAAGAAGTAAAATGGCTGCCCCAGCAAAGAGAATTATGAAGCAGCCTTTGGTTTGTCTTTTGTGGGTACAAAGACTGTCTTAAAGCGTATTCGCTAACTTCGAAAAGCCTATGAGATACCTGCAGAACCAAGTAACAGAACAGCACAAGGTGAGAATTAGTAGGCAGAGTTTGCTCGAAAAAGTTCAAGGGAAAATAAGATTCTCTTACCAAAACATAGATGGCAGTTGTCAACATGAAATTGAGCATGGGATAGTTTGGAATGACCGAGAGAAGCCACTTAGGTTGTCCGTTGGGGGTGTTTGATCTGTACATGTATATAGGAATATTTTTATTTAAAATGTCTAAATAGAAAGGCATTTGCACAGACTAAAAGATGCATCACACTGGTTATGAAATTTTGGACTTGGTGGACTAATGAGTTCAACTAAAATAAATAAATAGATGTGAGAGTGCTGCATACCTCAACCAGATGTGAAATTGAGAAATGTAGGTCTCCAGCGTTATCTTGCCAAGCCACCTAGTAATACAGAGTGCAATAATACATCAGCAAAATCTTGCATATCATGACAAAAATTAGCCCTGAACAATAATTAACCTTGAAAAGGATAAAGTGATCAAGGGTAGACTAGTGTCAACATATCAGTGTAAAAGTAATGCACGTCGCAAAGAGAGTCAAAGAGGAGTTCGCGAGCTGCTGAGTAAAGGATTTCGTAAGCATATATAAACTCTGTAATCACATTAAGCAAGGGTGATAGTAAGCCATCTGATTAAATCCCAAGCAAGGCATTCCCTTTTAAATTGAAGAATAGATAAGAAATTGTATAACACGCACGCTATGGGAATCCATGATGTGTAGGGATGGTACTTGTTGTAGGTAACCTTGTCCAGCTTGTAAATACATTCATACCACAGATAACCAACCTGAAAAGGAAAAATGAGCATGATCAGAACACAAATTTGTAGTATACTTAAAACAATGACAATTATATAAGCAGATAAAGAGATGCCATTAATAACTTACAAATAAAGCGGCCGGAAACTATTCCTGCTTTTAATTGAGACTCTCCTTTTGGTATCAGATTCCTCCAATTTCTCCATCCATTTTTCAACCTAAGATATGACATTTCAAAAACGCAGTAGTTAGAATATCAACAGAGCAAAAAAGCAAGCAGATGCATAGAAATTCAAGGCATTACAGTAGGATGATAATACGCATATATCATTCCAATGATCCATATGTAGCGATCCAGTCCAGATCTAAAATGCCATTCATGCAGCCGAGGGAGATTCTGGTTTTGCAGGATCAGTATACCCTGCAAAAGTAAAGACAATAAAAGTTTTCAGTCATACATGAACCAGTTCAAGAGTACCAAACCAACATATTTTCACTTTGTCTGTATAAGGAATCTCAAAATCAACACGAGACCCATTATGAAACTCAAAAGACAGGCTAAACTTTTTAAAGTGATATGATTTTATAAAAACAAAATAAAAACACAAGAAGATAATTAGGGACAAAATTATCCAGACTTGGAGTCATGCCTACCAAAATAAAACAAATAGGAAAAATTTAGAGTCCAGGATGAATGTAACTAAATTTCTGCCGAAGTCTGCCCAGAGTCAGAAGAACCAGAAAAAAAAGTTGCTCTATTTCACAACAGTAACTAAGACATAAAAATAATAATAAAAAATAAAATAAAAACAACCCGAGATCTGATATGTACTTACCCAATAAGAAAGCTAATGGACGCTAAACTATGTAAAAACCCCAGGAATCTCCCAAATCAAGATAAATCACAAGAAAGCATGCAAGAATCTTCTTCATAGCCATTACTGATCTGATTTCATTGTACTTGCTAAAGATACCAAGGGCTCCATACACCATAAGAGTGAAGAGCGTGTGCATTGGGCAGATGTAATATAGCATATAGTCATTGTTAAGAACAATACAGCAAAAACGCCACAAAAAAATTCAGCCGCCACATCATCTGCATTGTTCAATAATGAATACAAGCAACCCGGATTATTACTCTATTACTCCCCAATGAAATTTAAGAAATGATAATACTGCCCAAAACTAAACTACCTGAGCAAAGCTTAGCGAGGCTAAAAATCCTTTCTAATGTAGTAATAGGAAAAGTTTCCAAATCCAGTCATCCAAACATATGCAGCAATAAACATCATTATAGCATTGTATATCTCGCTTGCAGCAAAGTAATGGTACAATAGAAATAGGACCTGTCACCAAAAAATAAAAATCAAAATTAAATGTAATTCCTAATAAACAACTACGTAGTTAGAGGACTGAGGAGCTATACATGTAAAGATTTAACATAATGTACTTCCAGTTCAAACGTGATTAACTCTAAAGGGGATACAAGCCAAATCTTATATACATGTTTTACTCATTTATCTACAGCCTCATGAAGCTCAAGCAACACCAATAATACCAAAGAATGACATATGATTGTTCCAGCCAGATGAACTTTGATGATATCACAATTTCATATCCAAAAAGCATAAACAAATTACAATGGCAGGTGGTCACCTAGAGTAGAAGTAAAAATTATCACAAAATTCAATTCTTTTCCCAAAACAAAACCTACAAGCTAAAAGAAAATGTGTACTTGCCTGCATCCACCCCTTTCCATTCCTCCGCTTGATGCCGATTTAGGTAAAATATGGATTTCCTGCAGAGAATGCCGATTTGTCGAAAGTGTTTCCTCAAAGATGTCATTGCTGAAACTATGACGCAGGAGAAGGCATAGAAAGATGAAAAGATCCCTATTGTAGTTCTGTACAAAAGAAAGAAGCAGTAAATCAATATTTACAGACTAAACATCTAGCTTATTGTGATCATGACATGCACTCAGGTGAAAAACAGGACCTTCTATTTTTATCTATAAGTGACAATAGTAACACATCAGTCATTAAAATGACAAAAGTAACTTTTCTTTTATATAACATTCACTAGATGAAATAATTAGCTCTTTAAGAAACAGAGAAGAAAATATTAAAGATAGGATCATATTATAGTACCATAGTATCATTTTGTAACCAGATGTGAAATGATGTGCACGTGCAGGTGAATGAGATATGACATTTAAAAAAGAAAAGGAAAACATAAAAAGATAATAGATTACTTACATCTAATAGGACCATACACAATAGTATGATGAAAGAGGGCACTTTTATGCTAACTTTCACAAAATGGAATCACCAGTGATTTAAGAATAGATCAGATAGCCGTGAAAATTGTACCTTTGTGGAATACCCCAGTATATTTGTGAAGCGTCACATATGTAGAAATAAAACAGAATTGCACCAAGCTCAGACCTACAGTTAATGTCCAGTATGGCATAAGTAAATTATATAACATTTTGCCCCTGAGAAGAGTTGTATTACACTAAATACTCACATCACTCTTAGAGAGTTAGTCGGGTGTTCCAGTAGAAAAAGAGTCATCCATGGTCAGAAACCTGGAAATAAGAACCAGAACATAAGAAAGGCCTGAAAAAGTAAAATGAACATGAAATTCAATGATGAAGATGCATATCATAGAGAGAACCTCATTAAGTTCAGTTTGATGGATGAACTATTAAACTCTTACAGACGCTTGATCTCGAAAGACCTCCTTCCAGCAAAACAGCCCGATCATCTTCCTCTTGACTGTCTCCTCTCCCAACTCAAATCCAGATTGCTATCTGAATGACTACACAATACAAGAAAACACTTGTTCAGCATCAAAACAAATTGGTCGAAAAGAAAAAAAATTATGTTTTCTCAAATCCTTGTTATCTAATTTCTGATCAAACAGCATCTGAAATACTTCTACCACTCATCTACACCTTTTGTGTCCAGACTCCAAATTTGATGATTTGTACCAGCTGATTTGTGGACATGATATACTTTCACGGCTATTTCATCATATTTCTAAATGAATTTTTGTTTCATATTTAAAAGTGTGGTTTCCAATAATTGTTGAACCCTAAGGTGGTATTTTTGGGGATTGGAACGGGTTTCCAGAAACCCATGGAATCCATCATTTCCATTCCAGTGTTTTTAAAATGTTTAAATGAAAAATAAAACAGAGCAAAACTACTGTCAGAAGAGCTGCAATAGAAGTTTTTAATTCTGGAAGCATAAATATTACTGTATGGTTGCTGTTATGATCTGGTTTAAAAAATAAAATAAAACAAATAGGATCGGTTTTCATGTGACTCCAACAGAGACTGGAACTAGCTTCATTGTGTACCCCAACATAGGGCCATAACAACTCTACATGAGGCCTGAATGGGATACTTTTGATTGAAAAGGGCAGGAGAAAATAAGTATAGGGAAAACTAAACATTGAGAAGAAAATTCTAGTCATTGTCATCTCAAGTCGACCTATACCATGGTGGTTAATAGGAAAGCCACATCCTTGCATCAGTTAAGACATGTAGCTAAGACAAACTAAATGCTTTCCACTATCTCATATTTCCATGAAGGTACTAAGGAACATGAATATTTAGCCAATAGAATTGAAGTAAGTCCAAGTCAGATAATATCACCATGTTAAAGGCGGAAACTTACTGGGTACTTTTAGGAACAGATGAAGATTTTTTATATTCCAGGTACTCTGCATATATCCATGTGACAAAAACTGGGATGATTCCAAGCAAAAAGGACACCTGGGACATGATATCAAAGCTTTAATAACTGTGCTAGAATCAATTCATGCAAAAATGAATGAGCAGAAATAAAGAAAATTGAAAACGGGAGTAGTGATGCAGCATGTGATTCAATAGCACAGGTTACTTTCTGTAGATAAATGAGGATGAGGACAGTTATCCTGATGTAACCTTAAATTCACATGGGTGAACTAATTTCTAATGCATTTCTTGTCAAGAATAATTAACCGATCTGAATATATGGAGGCCAATAACAAAGAAATCCACGCGGACAAACCATTCTCACATCATAATATTTTTAACAAGCATCCACATGAATTTGGTCCTTGGGAACAATCCATGTTGATTCCCAGTTGCAGTTTACACACTACATTACATGTATGAGATGACAAAACTACCTTACATTAAATTTCTTAGCTTCTTTCTCACCAAGATGCAAGATTTAACGTTCCCCTTTCCATTCTTTTTTACAAGTTATAGCATCAAGTCAAAGAATTTATCCATCTACAGAAACTAAAGTATGAAATGCAACTCATGATTCATAGTCAATGTAAAAGACACACAATTTCCTACACTAAATCTTTCGAGGAGATTTGTGGCAGTAAATTGGATTGATTTATATATATATACACACACAATCGACACTGCGATGTGACACATAACCTTCTTAAACCCTCAATGCGGTAATCCACTAACCCCTAGTCCACTACTAACAGCAATGCATCACAAATTGAACCCAATGTTCATCAGATCAAAAGCTCGAAAAGTCGAAAACAAACAAAGCTCACAAACCAGTAATCCACACACATTCCAGATCCTCATCAAAATTTCTACAACCAAAACACAAAACAAACCAAATTAAACATCTCCAGCATTGAATCAAAAACCATCAATACCTGCCCAGGAGTAACAGGCCCAGCGTCCACCATTCTCCGATCCCCTCAAATCGGGTCCAACCTGCAAAACCCGACCCGGAAATGAGCGGAAAAAAAAAAAAAACCCGAGTACAATCGGACAATTGAAAACGCAGATCGAAGAGTGGTGTTACCTACCTAGTGGAAGAGTTCAGAGGAGTGAGTAGTACTCTATGGGGCATTGGGGAGAGGAGGAGCATAAATACGAAAACCCTAGCTGAAGCGAAACGGGGTCGTTTTAGTTGTGTGTTGCTTGAAGAATGGGGAAAGCGTCGGAAGGTACGTCGCTCTCTCGTGTTTCAGCGGTTGGGTGATAGTTGTTGCTGCTGCTGGGGCTTTGCCGTTTTGTTTTCCAAAGAGAATGACGGGATTATAAATTAATGACTGTAATTAGGTACCCCATTACTATCGTTTCCTATTAATTTGATTCATTATTACTGGATTTAGTTACTAATTCGTTGACTGGATCGGGGATGGTAATAGTCTTCGTTGACTTCCAATTTTAGGGGAAAACCTAGAGTTTGAAGGGTTTCACTAATTTTGGCAAGTATTCAAAAAAATAATAATAATAATAATAATTTTAGTGTTTTATCATAACAAATTAGATGAAGACATGAAGTTATGTAAATAATTTATTTATTTTTGAATAAAAAGTCATGTAAATATAGGATAAAGAATTTGGTGCACAATCAAGAAGCGGGAGCAAAGGCGGATTTACCATGCAGTTTTGTTACAGGTAGTTTGGTTTATGAATGGAAAATGAGAAACTTAAAACTTAAGGAGAGGGAATGAATTTTATGTCCCCTTCCTCAACAAGTACTATTTCCACTCATGCTCATACTCAATCAATCTTCTAATATGGCAAACCTATATGCAATCATTTTTAATTCGTAACGTTATGCACATGAGAAAGTAAAGCAAACTCATCGACATACCGAATCGTCTAATCTTGTAAACCAATCCAAGCCTCATAAACACTGCAATTGCTAAAACTTTACACTGGGCAAACATTAATTATGTGCCTCGACTCTTATAGGAAAAAGTAAATGAAAAATATTAATAAGAATATAATAGACCAAATATATTCCTTGAGTGAGAGAAGGGAAGCACGCACTAGTAGATTGAGATTCTAAGAGTGCCACAAGAGTGCCATGCAGTTCTATAAATTCATATTATCAATGCCGCCAATCATGCGTGGTTGGTCAAATTATGATCAGTTTAAGTAGTTGATCATTTGGTTAACTATATATGCATATAATTTATAGTTATTAGCTCAAAAGGACAGGACCAATATTTGAATTAATTGTAGAGTAAGGACGAAGCAGAATAGCAGATTGAGTAATGTTTTTGGGTGAACCATAGAAGTAGTAGTGCTTCGATCTGAAGGAATCACCTACCTTTTATTGTTGCTTAACTTCTTTCCTATGTTTCCTAGCAAGCTGCTTGGGATGATTAATTAATCAAAGCTTACTACAGTGGATATGAAAACTATAAGCTAATTAAGCTAAGTTATCCTCAGTTGCCTACTATTTAGTAGGGATTTAGGGAATTCAAAAGCATTAGGGATTTTAATTATTTGTATGGCCAAATGGCCCAAATCGTTGAATAAATACGGATTAGTATTATGGCCATCAACTTGCTCAGCTTTAAGATTCTGAGTAAACCATGGAAAAAGGAGACTATAAAGCGGTTGCCTCATTAACAACCTCCCCTCGATCAGGTCAATGCATTCCGCACCAAATTGAATCACTCCGATTGTTGATCAACACCATGCTTCACACACACAAGTAGAAAAAGTCTTTATCTTTTCACTGATAAACTTTACTAGAGAGAGAGAGAGAGAGATATATATATATATATATATATATATATATATATATATATATATATTAATATATATATATATATACGTAAAATGTTCAAGAGGACGCGCCCGACTTGTGCTAAGGCGTTAAAGTGCGGACGTGGCTACAGCTCGGATCGAGGTTTCACGGAGTGGAGGGGCATGGCGGACGGACCCCGGTTGGCCTGACGGATGGCCTGCAGTGCGGTGGAGTCGCCGGCGACGGGATTGCAGCCGCTAGAAAATCTGAGCGGTAGTTGCGGTCGGGTTCTTTGCCTCAGAACCTGCAACCCGACCTCCTCCAACCTCGAACGCTTAGCTGCCTGTAAGCCGTGGATGCCTCCGGCCTCTCCTTCTTGCAAAGCCGTGCGCCGCCATCACCGCCTGGAACACCCTCAGCTGCGTCGACGTCCGACTTCTTAGCGAAGTGCGCGGACGCCCTCTTCTAACCGGACTCTATATATATATATAGCTATTTTATAGAGCTATTGATACATAATCCATCATTAATCAAAGTGATCAAACACAACCGAAGTCATGCATATGTGATGATCCATTTCGATCACTAGGAAAACCGCTAAACATGAAAAATTTGGGGTGTCGAGAGGCCCTAGCCATACGTCCGGCTAATTAACGGACTACTTACTCAAAGTGAACATCAACTCTTCAAAGATATTTTGACGCCACAACATCTTGCTAAGGAGTAAGGAGAGAAATCGAGTTTGAATTAAACAATACTCATATTATCGCTTCAAAGCACATTCTATCCGCTTTGAGCAAATTAAGATTAAGCAGACTTTCCAAACTAATTTGAATGCACCTAATGCAAGATGCTATGTGGTAGAATTGGGTTTTAGGTGTGGATGTGTATGTAATTTAGTTACGGGCAATTAGGCCCATAACCCCAAATTATGATTTGGATACATCTACATTTTTTCTTGTAGCAAGTTAATAACTCCTATGCTCTATCTTTCTTGTATTTTTGTAAATTCTTCTGGCAATTTAACTCGATCCTTGCTAAACTGGAGAAGCAAATTTTATTTTTATCCCAATCAACATATGAGTGAATCATGTTGCTCTTAGAAAACGAAGTATATTTGTAAATTTATAATCGATCAGATTTTGTAATGGCTTAATATTATAAATATATATATTTGACAAAACCTAAATCTAAGTATCTGAACATTAAGTGTTATACACTTTTCTTTCGCTCAGAATTCTCACGCTACATTTTTTCCATGACATATTTCTAATTATAATGGGTTCACAGTTGTTGGTAATTTCTTATACCATTCAAGAAAAGAAAAACATCAAGGAGCATTACTTTAAACATCCCACCATGCATGATGCATACAGGCTAGGCAGCAAGCTAGGATCTTTTACATCCCTTGCATTGCTTTTGTAGTTGAATTACAAGCATTTACCAACCAATATCGATCAGTACTCTGAAACTATACTACCAAACTCTTACAAAACCATTTAATTACTCTTCCTAGCTAGCTAGCTAGCGCTAGCTAGTCACCTTCAAATCAAAAAGCAAAATATCTAAATCTCCCTGTAGACTTGTAGAGATCATTCATATGTAGAACGTCTCAATGGATCTTTCTTCTTCCCATTCGAAGCAGAATCATTAGAAAGCAATCGTAGCGGAAGCGTGCTGGGGCGACCGGCCGACGACGTTCATCGGGTTATTGCCCTACTGCCATTTTGCAGGACAACCCCATCGAACACCTTCTCGTTTCGAAGCCGCAGCTAAATTTTGGCAAGAGCGAGAAATAAGAGAGTCGAACTCTTGCCGTGTAATCAGTGCTCAACTACAGTACTACCTAGTACGTAGTGTCCCACTGCATATAAAACTTACTTAACTAATAATTGAAATGATCAGATCGAGGTGAAGATAGATTAATAATATATCTATATTCTAATAATTAAGTCAATCAAGGATCATGGAGCTAGTAATTACTCATATCTACAATGATGGAGAGAGGTAGCTAGCTAGCTAGGTCATGGCTCGTGTTTGAAAAACATAGAGGGAACCACGTCCTGCAAAAGCCCATATTGATCTGCAGGTAACTGGATGATACTGCTGAGGAAAGTTAACATTTCTCGAGGAATAAATCCTGCCGTGGCCGACTCCACCTCCGTCGTTTCTCATCATCATCCTGAGGCGTCGCCATCTGAAACAAATACTCCTGAGGAAAGCTAGGACCCGAAGACGACGTCGTCGGCGCAGCAGACGCGTACATAGACGAAGGTGAGAACAATGCATGGTGGTGGTGAGCTGCATTGATGTTGATGCTTCCCGGAGAGTAGCCGGGATCGGATGGTTGTGCTGCCCCTCGTAGGTGGTGATCACCGTCGACGGGTCCTCAAATGACCTTTCTACCCTCTTCTTCACCCCACATTTCTGCGTCGTGCATCGGTAGTAGCTTCTGCAATATTATTAAAAGAGAGCCGTGCTCAAATCAAACACAACTTAAACAAGAAAACGGCCAAAACATATAGGCGGAAAAGAAATTATTTAGTCAACCTTTGGTTTTAGTAAAACAGTAAAAAGTTTCCATTAAGTGATTTGGGATGGAGTAAAAGATCAGAAACTGCAGTAATGAAATGAAAGCTAAAACCGCTAAAGCTAGCACATGTGCGCATACACAAGCAACTCTCAAAGTTAAACGTTTCTGTTCATGCATCATGGTTTTCCTGATTAAGGACTACTTTTTGGTGGGTAATTTTTAAGTGTGAACAAAGAAATAAGCTACTTTTGTCTATAATCAAATTATATTGAGTAGCAGGTAATACCTTGGGTAGGGGCTGTTTTGACAGCTTTCTGACCGTATTTTCTCCATCTGTATCCGTCTTCTAGATGATCAACCTCACTCTTGGTCATGAAGGCAAATCGTGGCTCTCTTTGCTTTTTCTCTCCTTTCTTCTTTCACTATCTTGCTCCTGCATATATAGGTATTCGTCATCACCGTTAATTAATCAGATCGAGTATGCATGCCATGATCAAAAGAATTAATTAAGCTGCAATACTTTGAATGCAGAAAAAATATTTGAGGGTATTCAATACCTAGTACCTACTGGTTCCGAAGACTTAAAACTATGAAAAATGGATCGATATATATATATCTACTAAGCTGACAAGCACTTACGATTTCTTGGGGCTATGAACATCTCCTCCTTCTTCAGAAGACCCTTTTGGTCGTGGCTGCTGCCTATCTTTCTTGCTCTTGTTACCGGAGTCCTCTTCGGCGCCGGCCTCAGCTGAAGACGATGAAACCGAAGAGTTTGGTGTCACATGAACTTCACCATCGCTACTAACATGACCTCCACCACCACCTAAGTATCCGAGATTATCAACAGGCTTTTGATGGCTGCCTTCATCAATGGAGGAAAATACTTCGTGATCGGAGGGTGAAGACGATAAGCCGAAAGCCGTTGCAAGTGAGTTGTACTCTGTGAAGCTGGTGTTCATGTATGAAGGAACATCAAACCCTGTAATAGATTATTGTAAGCTGGGGATGATGAACCAGAAACTTTTGGGTTGTTCATGATCATTCCACCATTAAGTTGTCCGTGATCATACTGAAATAGGTCATGGTAGTAGAGGTCTTTAGGTTCATGATCAGACATGGAAGAAGAGCGAACAAGATGGGAGAAGAACAAAGAATTAGTTTTGCTGGAGGATAGAGAGGAGACTACTACTCTTTGTTTCAAACAATTGGATTCTGTCTCTCTATAAATATTGATGATTTGAGTATTATATAATTGAGAAGAGAGAGTCTATAGGTTTGAATTTGGACTTGTTATAATCACTTTATGAAGGAGGTTGACAAAACACCTTCCAATATTGAGAGGACCAAAAAGTGCCTCCTCATTTGGAAACATTTTGAGAATTTGAGTCCTTGATACTCCCATTGTTTTATTTAAGTAAAACCATTATTTTTGGTTTCTCTTTAATTTCCCTATAAATAAATATATACGTAGTACAAAATTAGAATATATATATATATATATATATATATATATGTGTGTGTATGTAAATTTGAATGAGTTCTAATATCCATAATAATTTGGTCTATTGACTTTAATAGAATAAAGTTGTTTTACATTTCAGCAAATTTTTCCAAGTTATCGATCAAATCAAAAGAATTTGATTGAAGAATTATTACATTGCGTGTGTAAAAGGAAATAGAAAATGAATGTGTTGTTCTTTCAAATTAAAGATGCATTCAATAATGTAGACCTAATGATCTATACAAAAATTACAAATTATGGAATCTGTAACGAACAAAATGAAATTCACCTTCATCCTCATAATTCTGTGTGGTCCTTTCCCTTATTCAAACTTTTTAGTAGGAGTTGATGAACAGTGTTTGGAATATTAGGCATATACGTACACGTGGCGCCGGTGGCACCGGTATTTGACCGTATTCTAGTCGACTGTAGACTCTGGAGTGGGCACGTGGTAGACCACACTCCCACAACATGTGCTTGTCTTTCGTTTGCTGATCCCAGGCTTACGTCACCATCTTACCCTCTGGATTTTCTGCGACGCCTGTCGTTCGTGTATTTTGTTTTCTGACCACCGACTTTAGGGTTTGGTGGAGATATCATCAATTACGACGGTATTTGTATTTAAAACGGCAGCTACTACATGCATAAATGCCGAGTTGTTAGCTCCATTTGATAGGCACAGCATCACCCACCATGATCATCCGTTTCTCTTTTGAGCTACTTGATTAAGCAGTGTGCACTGTACAAATACATTACGTGTTTAATCAGTTGGTGAGGTTTTTGTTTTACATACTTCGGAAAACGATTCATCCTCGTGGGTTAGGTGTTTTCGTAAGTGGACTGCACAGTCTATTTGGATAATATGTGTTGAGTTTATATGGTTGGATGCAAAAATCAAGGACAAAATGAGTTAAAAATTCAAAAAATTCTAATTAAAATATCAAATAGACTCAACCGGTGGAGTACATGATTTGAAACAATGTTCATCTCTATTATTATTTCAATCCAAACACATAACTAATGTGTACTATTCGCTAATTGGTGAATGTCACAATACATACTTTCTGTTGAGACTCTCGCTATTATTTCAGGATGTTCTCGCTATCCTTATTGTAATTTGGGGTTTAGGTTTCATGTCCCTCCCATGTATTCTGCAGTTTCATTAATGATCAAGACTCAAGGATAGCCGTATTTCAGCCCTCTTTCAAAAAAAAAAAAGTGGTTTGCAAAAACCCATTCTAATAATATGAAAATTTTTTAGTTAGTGAAAACTTACATCTCAAAGGTGGATATTATTGCATTGGTGTATCCCAATACTATGTGCAAATATTTTCCATAATCATATAATTCTCTCTTAGTTTGTTTAGAACTAAACCCTAGAGAGAGAGCGGAGAGCTTCTCATTATGTGACCAGACTCTTCCGCAATTTCGCGCTCTGGCTGGCGCGTACAATGTCGAGCGCCTCTGCGGTTTCACCGGCTTCTTTGTGCGGTTGCTGACGGGTAATCTAAAGGCGGGCTCCAAGGCGGTTTTTGGATGGCGTGCTCGTAGTTCTGGAAAATTTTGTCTCAGGCGGCCCTGGGGCGGCATCTCGGCGTTCATGGCGGTGCGGTGTGGCATCTTCTTTCCGTGGGTTGGGCTGGCTTTGTGAATTTGGGGGTGGGTGGCTTGACCATGGAGGCTCTCGGTGAACCGGATAGGCCCGGTATCTCGGGTAATCTTAGTGGAGCTGAATTGGTGTCTCGGGTTGCTCAGCTTTCAAAGCGCTTTGGAGTTTCACCGTGGTCAAAATTGGTGTGACAAGGCTTGGGTGTAGCAGCGGTGACGCGACACCTGGAAGGGATGGTGCAGAGCGCAAGACGCGCGCGATGATGACATTTGGGCCGGGTTTGCTAGGGCTTGGGTGATGGTGTCCTTGGGCTCCTTTTGGGCCCTAATAAATTGGACCTGGTTGTTTTAGGCTTGCATTATGTTAGTAGCTTTGTTTACTTCCAATAATTCCCTAAGTCTTATTAGGGACCAATGCACTTTGTGCTTCTAGCGGATCTTCCTGAGTAGTAATCGGGCTGTAAGATTCATACTATTTCCTCAATGTATTTAATGTCAAATGAGTGCCTTAGTTTCTACGCACTCACTATGAGTACTAGCACAACTTCTTGCCCACCCTTAATTGGTAGCGGGAGGGTATGTAATGGTCATTCCGCTTGTGATCAATATAGTGACTTTTTGTTTTAATTAAAAAAAATACTATGTGCAAATTGATTTTTTTTTTTTGTTGATAGAATGCAAATTGATTTTAGAACTTTAGCTACTAAAGACGCAAATCGGATTTGCTAGATTGTCACCGCTACTTTATGTAAGAGGAGGAAACATGCATACACATTTAACACCTTAGCTTTTAGATAGTCAACAAAATTAAGCTTTTGTAGCTAGCAAACATCATAAACCAATTGAAAGTATGATAGAGAGACCAATTCAATTATTTCACTTGTGAGTTTTGGGGAGATTTGGTCAAGGTTGGAAAATTCAAGGGCCAAAAAGCTACTTTGCTTGAGAGTGACATTAGTCTATTTATAAATGTATTTATCCTCAGCATTTTTGTAATTAGATGTGTCGTCCACATGCGAAATAGTACGATATGATTATAATTGAATTTTTTTCCCTCCAAAGCTAAAATTGTTCATCCATATTTGTACGAATTAGTGAATTACCCATTTAGCAACCGTGATTTATGCTCAATGTTATTTTTTTTTTAATAATATACTTAAGGTTTGGTGACATGAAAGTGGAGTCTAAATGTTAAATAAATTACTCATTTATGAAAGTATGAGTCGTTATAGTAAGTAGTTTCTACTCCCAATTCTTCTTTTCTACATAAATTTCCAACTTCTATAGTTCTACCTATACATGTCATGTACAAATAGTTTTGATTTGTGTTGAAAGAAGGAAAATAATGGAAACATGACGTGGACAGTGACTACTCTTGCACAATTGAGTATTTCATGTTTTCCATCACAAACTAATTAAATAATTTTGGAAGATTAATATCGAGTCAGAACGGTAAACCCTGTGTATTTGACTAGTGATAGTTTAATCAAAAGGATTAGCAATAATACATGAATTACGGAAAGTATACATGAAAACTTGTGAAATGATCAAATCAAAGTTGCAAATCAATCTTATGTGATGGGGTTTGGATTTTGGGGCGGTTGCTTAAGCGGGGAGACTTTTAAATGGCCAAAGAGGGATTTGTAGAGAATGAGCTTGAGATTGTTGACCTATAATTTAATTAGTTGCGTCGATTATAAGGGACAGAAATTAAGGATTTTGGTTTTTGGTATATATATTGGTAATGGAAGTCCCTATCGATATAGAAGAGGGGCAGGTTTTTTGTTAGGTGTGCGCACTGGAAAAAAGAATCTTTGAGATATCGACACATTTGGGTTTGCACCAAACCATAAATTTTAGGGCACATCAGCAACATGTGTAACCTATGTTTGTTCTTTCTTTTCTAATCATCTGCCTAATCAGTATTAAGTGGCACACTTTCTTGTTCCAATGGCCTAATCAGGATTCAGACAACCTAATAGTCTGATTATTACACGAACTTAGAATTAAAACAATACTTCACTATTCACAAAGGATCTATGAGTGATTCAATGAAGAATCGATGATGCATTTTCAGCGTTATAGTCATATTAAATATTGAGAGATACTAGCTAGTACTTTTGTCACTAGTTTTTATCTCCAAATTTTTTCAAAATTTAGCTCAAACCGGAAAAAATTTCATGATTGGAACTATTATTATCTTCCATTGTTGAAATTAAGATTACTGAAGATAGGAAGTTTTTTTTTTCTTTTTTCTTTTTTTAAAAAGAGGATCAAAGGGTTTCACTCCCGCCCCATGGTGAAGATAGGAAGTAAGAGGTCTCCACTTTCTTGTTCCAAAGGCTTTGTTGCCCATGCATTAGCTTTCTCTACATTATCGAGAAGATTGGCAATCAAGGAAGTTAGAGCAAGTCCACCGGTGTTGGATTGCGGGCAAAAGAATGAATGTTGATGTGGCCGCCTGGCTATGCGCAAGAAAAATGGTTTCCACCGGCCCAAGCTTTAATTGATCGGGCAAGTCTTGCCCTTCCATGCCCAAAAGCCATAAAAGCGGGCAAGCTCGTGACTTATTTCTTAGCCGTGCATCTTCTCTCGCCACTCGGCCCAAAGATGCATGTGGAGGTGACTGCTCAAGGCGACCGACAACCATAGAGAGTGATGCGGGCCATGCCTGTGCGTGGAGGGAACGCACCAATGAGGTGCTAGACCGCAATTGCCGACCGCTTGTTGATCGCTTAACGCCGCCATATGAATTGGGAGGCGACTTGGACGCTGCGTGGAAGCTTAGCCGTTGGGTGAATAGGTGAATAGTAAAATTCAGCAGTGAACGGTGTTGTCCCGCAAGGAAAAAAGCGGGTGCAAACCTATGTCCAAAGTGGCAAAGTGAATAGTAACCTTGACTGGTCGAATTCTTGACTTCTCAATTTTGCATTTTTCTTGACTACGGGTGGACTTGCTCTTAATGCAGGCTTCTCTATCTTGCCAAAAAAAAAAAATCTTGAGTTCGTTATTCTCCACCGTAAATAACAGGTCTCAAAGTCATCCTTGTTCTAAGAATGTAAAACAAGCTTGTACCTATTTTAGCCTAAGCATGAAATTTGAGTGTGTTTTAGTCCAATACCTTTTGTAGCCGAAGCTTAGTATCGAAGTTAGGATAACCAATGAACTTGAGCAATAGAACACCACCTTTTTACTTGGAAGACATGAATGACTCTATCAGTACCCGATCGAATCACGTGTAGACCCAGGAGTACTATCGGAGGCTTCACCTATCTAGGAAGCTACAGCCCAAAATTAGAGTTCCACTTCATCACGAAAAACGCAGTGCGTGCCAAACTTTCCCTAAAATACTCAATAATGGATGATATAGCTTCAGAGTACGTGTATCTCATCCGATGCATGAATCTACTAACTCGTAACTCGTAAAGCATGATTTCTGTTATCTGCATATAAGGAAGCTTCACTGTTCTCCGAATGACATGTACAGAAAACTGAGAATGTATCTATAAGTCACGATTCACGAACAATGCACAGAAAACACCGGTTCATGCATATATGAACAGTCAAGAAACAAGCATGCAGCAGCAAAATAACCTTAATGTTGTTGATGCTTGTATTTCACCAAAAATTCTACCGTGCTCTGCACTCCGCAGCATGATAGCTCCTAGCTTTTCAACACTCAAAACAGTTAAACATGGAACATCACATGTATGCTCCGAAACGTGATAAAAGCACCCGTAATTTTCCTTTTCTTCTAGTTCCTTATTTGTTATCTGTAGTCCAGTCATCACAGCCCATATTTTTTCGATGACATGATATCTGCATATTGAGAGGCTAATGTTATTTTAGTATTGGTAGCAATGATTCGTCTTGACTTGAAGGCCAAAAGTCAACATCCAGAAGTGACCATTCTCCATCAACTCCACTTAGGAAGCTCCAAGTATAAAAAGTATGGTTTATGAATTGGAATTTAATAAACAAAACCCAACATGGGTTTTGTCTTACATTCATCACTTAGTGTAAAAAGCCAACTCTTCTTTAAATGTGAAAGGAGCCCTTGTGGATAGATACCTCAACAAGTCAAAAACCTCCATGACTGGTTCTAACAACTGCAGCTTTCCTTTAAACTAATCTTTTCCAACTTGAATTCTCTAATGCAAATACCCCCCACCATTTTACTAACTGGTGAATAGAAAATGAAGCAAATGACCTTTTATTTACCAAATCATAAACCTATTGTTTCTTTGATGGAGTCATCTGCTTGTCATATGTTGCAATGAGTCAATTTGACTCGGTCATTTCATATTAATATGTAGTTTGCATTCTTTCAAGTTTTTCTTCTTTTTTGAGTAAACGCTATGAATTCAAAAAGACAGAGTCTTTGCTTCCCAGTCAAGATCAAGATCACTGAGGAGAGTACTAAGAGACGGTCTAATTGTTCGTCCTACTAGAGAGAGAGAGAGAGAGAGAGAGTCAGTTAGTTTGATGGAGTTGCGGGTTCATGTACATTGCTCTGGAAAGCTTCTGAAGAAAAGTGCTGTTCTGGTACTCAATAAAAGGTTTCGTTCAACACTTTTGAATGGAACTTTTTGAAGAGGACAAGAATAAAGCAAATATAGATACTTTCAATTCAATTTACTCATAAAAGTCGCAATAGATTATGAATGCATTGCTTTGATGATCAAGCTTTTGAAACCAACATGCATGGTCACCAAGACTGACTACCTTTCATCTTCTTCTACTATAAGATTAGGGTTTCTGTGATACCCAGTAAATTAGGATAGTAGGGACAGGAAGTGGTAAACCAGGAGTTGAAGTAGTATACACCTTTTGGGTTCATTATGACTCATGACTCGTGTACATAAAATTTTTTCCACCAATAAAGCTGGGACCATACTTCAGCCAAAAATGGAGACAGACTTAAAGGAATCAAACCATATCAAGCAGTCAAACACTCCAATAATATTTAATTTGTCAAAGCATTTCACCGTTTTCAAACTCTTTCAACCAACGGAAAAACAAATTTATGATTTGTTGGTAGTGCTGATTCAAGGTGCCTCACCTTCATTGATCGAAAACTACAATCATTTACAATTTGAACTCTAAATCCAAAAGTAACAAATTGTTGATTTCTAAGCTAATCTTCAAATTTCTCCAAGAAAAAAATCCTACAGCCAGTCTGTGTCAACAGTTATTTTCTGTCTGGAATAAAAAGGTATCTTCAATTAGCTGTTTCACTTTTCCCCGTCACTTGAGCAATTCTGGAATATGCAATAACCTTTGTTGTTAGCTAGTTTGTATTACTCAGGAAATGCATCGATGTAGCTTATCATATAAGAATGACCAAGTTGATGCTCAGGATGCCTAGACAAGAGGACCAATTGATCGGGCAGCAAAGTTCATACTTCATGTGTATGCAACTTGGATATCAACGGCAAGTAAGTCCTACGTAAGATCAGGCTTCTTCTACAGTCATGTTCAATGAGATGAGGTATTTTCTTGCCTTGCTGTACCATGAGGAAAAAGAACAAAAGGTCGCTTGGATATCAATGACGACTCATAAGATCAGCAAGGGTTATCTTTCCGCAGTTCCCAGCGTCTAGCCTATCAAATTTGTTGGAGATCTGCATAATATCTTTCTCTGATACCTTTCCCATCTCCTTGAGTTTGTATACAACATACTCTGACTTGCTGCATATACAAACAACATCATTAGCCAACAAAAATTTGACTAGTTGCAGATTGCTGCTAGTCAAAATAAACAAGCAAATAATTTAAGAGCTGGAGACAGTGAAAAGAAAGTCAAACAAAACACAAAACTTTTTATTATTTTTTTTAATTTATGTATACACTAGAGAATTACAAATACTTGAAGTCAGCAAAGCAAACTAGCACACCACGTTAAGCTAACATGATGTTCTAGCTAACATAACTAAATGACCACACCAAGAAAACAATAGTTGAAACCACGTTATTCCCTAGTACAGTGGCACTGAGCAAAACTTAGACAAGGCGTTCATCTCCAGTTTTCTAGAAGACATCATGGTCACTAATGGCAAAAGGTTGACTGCATAAAACCATATGCATACAGTAACTATAAACTATCAATATATCAGTCTAACTCATAGACAGTTTGCCGATATAGACATTCCATAATGGATCTTAGTATAAACTATGTCACGATATACGCATACGAGAAATTTAGAGCAAAAACTTCACATTCCAATATGTATGGAATACTTCTGTAGAAGATAATGGAGTAAACAGATAATGGAAATGTTAAAATTATTAAGGCAGGTTCAGTAGGAGCACATAATATGCATGGTATCGGAAAATAATCCCCATCTTCTACAATCTGTTAACTTCAAATTATTCACCTACCCTCTTCAGACCCTAAAAACGACTCTTCAACTAATTGTTAATAGCAACCTACAAGCTTCACTTTCACCTTATAATATCTGAAACTTGCATAAACTACTCACATTTTTATACAATCATTCATGGTACAAAAAGCTTGTGAAGTTGGGCAGTCAAATAAAAGGTCTCAGGTTTCAGAAAACTTAGTAAGTTGGTACCTCTTTTTAATTTGTCATCCAAACGCTGATTATTATTTAAATATAGGCCCAAGTCAGATTACTAAGCTCCAGATCATGCAAAATAATATGAGTAACTAGGAGAAGAAGAAGAAAGGTGCAATTCATTAGTAGTTCTAGCCTATACGCTCAAGTTGGCAGTGCTGGATAATGGCTGTTCAACTAATGCTCTGCAATTTGTATTTGACCTTTGGCGCTTCTATTAGGAGCTGGCCATCTAAAGAAGAAATTTATTGACTGAATTGGTCTTTGGAGCCTCCAGAAAGAGGAAAAGAATCAGGAAAGTAGTAGTGCTTACGTTGCAAAAAGGAAGGGCAGGAGTTATAATTTTGTCACTAAAGAAGACTAGAGACGTGTAATGCGTGAGTTTCAAACACACAACAAAGGGCTTGAGGTTACACAGAGAGATGTTTGTAAGGGTGAGAAAAAGAGAGCTCTGAAGTAAAGATCCAATTCACATTATATAATCTGTTCTCAGTGCCTATGAAGCAAAATGGCAATGATGATTTCAAATGCTACCATGTGTTCATATGTCCTGGATCAGTTGGAATTAGACACAAGGACCCCTGATTTTGTGGCATCCAAAATTCTTAGCAGAGACTTGAATTCCACAATCTTTCCCTTCACATGAGAAACCAAATAATTTTCTCAAAGTGGAGAATGTACAGACTCAGATGTTCAATACACAAGCAAAACTGAATATCACTAAAGTAAGGCCCAGTGCCAACCCTACATCAAACTCAAAAGGGAAGATAAATACCAAAGCATAAGCATCCAGAGTTGATACTCATCATCAAATGTGATTCATTTATAAGAGAAAACATATAACCAATTCCTATCAGAGACCAACCCTAATCAAATTTCACTACGATACATTCCTTGCTCAGAGTCCTATATATATTGATGTATAACTTCTTGTGGCAGCATTATGTAATTATGACTCATCAAATCCTAAAAAGGAGTGACTATTGTGCTTATAGGCATGCTATAATAAAGACTCAGCCTCAAGTATCTTTTCTGATTTATCCCACCTTAATGACTCATTAATCTCCTTTTATATCACACATACACGCATTACCAAGGAATGAGAAGACATTACCAACCTTGATATGCTTTGTACATAATCTGATTAAATGATGTCTGCTTCGCATCACATGGGCAATTAAATCCAAATAGCTTATTGAACTTATAAAAAGTTGTCCAAAGTTTTTATATTTACAAACAAGAAATTGTTACTATAATCTGTAAGGTATACATACTAAGACAACAATTGTATCAAATGCTTAAGATAATCGATGAAAGTATAAAGTCAGTAGTATTAATGAGTTCATGACACCATAACAGAAATTTTGACACTAAATTAGTCAGTTCGATTAACTATCACATTCTCTACCCAAAAATGTAAAATAAACTATCTAACTTTTGGCAGTTATCTCATTCCATATCATATCATATCATCAAACATAAAGGAGGCTCTTCATTCAGTCTCATACTAAAGGAGTGCTCATCTGTGTTTCTAACATACCAGAAAAATGTATTACAAGTTGCTCAACATGTATTCATGTTTCTTTCATACAAAAGCTAAAGTAAAGGGTACATGCGGTACAAAAATGAACACTGTAAACAACACAAAAAGTTTTAAAACCAAAACAATGCAATCTGTGAAGTAGATTACTTCTGAATAACCATCATTATAGGTCATTAAAACAAAGGCAACAATCTCAAACAACACATCTGATCAAAATGTCAAAAGGTTTAATAAAAACATACCTCACAAAGCCATTATTGTCAATGTCAGCAGCAAGGAACTCAGAAAACAGTCATATCCTGGCCAAGAACCCACTTTGCCATCTTCCTATGCCGTTTATCCACCCTGGCCTCAGCCAAATACAGAAAGGCTCTAGCAACCGCGAGTGTGGACACAAGCAACCAGATTGAAGCAAAGATTCGACCCTCCATAGACTGGAACGCCCGGTCACCATACCCACAGTCGTAACAGACATAACCGACAGATAAAACGAATCCAACCATCCGAGCTTCTCCACATAATGCATAACCATAGCACCAACACCAATACAAAGCACCACAACCCCCAATGCCAATCCCACCTTCATCCTAATCCTCATCCTCCCCTTCTTCACATCAATTATATACGACTCCTTCTTCTCCCCCAACCCCTTCACACTCCTCAGCAAATAACTCTCTCTTGCAAGTCAAGCACATAACTGACCATCCCACTGAGCAGTATGTCAATAAACCCAAACCCCACCAACACGAACATTATTGAAAACAACTTGGTGGACCAACTATTAGGGGTGATATCACCATACCCAATTGTGCACATTGTCACAATACAAAAATACAAGGCATCAACAACAGGATGAGTCTCACTCGCAGCAAAATGATCACGGTTAAACCAATATATATAATCACCCCCAGAGTCAAATACGCAATAAGAAGAATCACAGCTTGCCTAACAATCGACTGTGAACTCACTTGTGGCTTAGGCCCTGACCGGCGGTGCACCTCGTTCAAAACCGCCATGGCCGGAGCGGTCTTGGACCGGTGCAGGTTGGTATTGGTCCATGAGTAGTTCGGGTCAATGAGCCAGCCCTGCGGCGTTTGTGGGTCCCCTTGCGGCGGCGGCGCTGTGGTGGGGTCCAACAGCGAAGAGGAAGAAGGAGGTCTGGGAGAATTGAGAGAGAGAGTGAGGGCGTCAACCAGAGGGAGACGGAGTCTTGTTGCGGCGAAGAAGAAGCGGCGGCGGGGAGCCGAAGATGATGCGGTCTTTGAACTCTGAGGGGGTTAAGGGGACGGGGACTTCGTCGTGCTCCGGTAAAGGCCAGAGGGTTGTTAAAGATGGGAGCTTTCTTCTTGGGCTTGATGTGTAGGGAGTAAAGGCTCCTTGTCCATTCTGGGTTTGGTCGGAAACCCGGTTTTCCCCAGTTGGGTGTCGCCGGAAAAGTGAAAGATTGAAACTTTGGGGCGGTTTTGGACGAATGGGGTTGCAAAGTTTTGATAATAAGAGAGAAAATGTGTTGGGAGGTGGGGAGCCAAAGCAAAAGTGCAGAAGATGTGAGAGGGTACGACGTTAAGAAGAAGAAGATAAAAGGTTCCAGATGTGTGTAGTCAGGAGATTCCGCTAGTTCAGAGGAGTAGGCTATAATCACGCGCGACTGGGAGGTCACTCACCTCTTGATTATACGTTATGGCATTGAATTTGGATCAAATACCTTTTTTCTTATTTGCAAGTTCCAATACGATGGGGTCAAGACAATTTTTTTCTTTTTTTCCCGGTATTATCTTGAAGACTTGAAGGTACGACAGGTAGCTAAATAACACTTGCTTTAGCACGTTTTGGATTAACCGCCATGTTTGGTAACCGAAAAGTGGGCATTGGGAAAGGAAACATTTTCCTTTCCCCAAGCGTTTGGGACAGCCAAGGAAGGGAAATATTTTCCCAAAAGGAAAGGGAAAAAGTGAGGGAAATTGGTTCCCTCCCTCCTCCTGAAACACTTTCCCAAAGGAAAGGAAATTGATTCATTTCCTTTTGGTTACCAAACATGGCCTTGATGAGGGATGGGTTCGATTTTCTACTAATATAACAATAAATAATATAAATTTACTTCGAAGTTAATTTCTCTCTTCTTTCTAAAAATCTTCCATCAAAGTAATCGGTGATATGACCAATCAAGTATGTTCCTCGAATATCGTGCGTCGAAGAGAGAACAATCTTCCACTTATGTTACCGATATTATGACTGATCATAAAAATGCAACGCTCTAACCGTGTAATCGGTGATATGACCATCCATACATCTGCTTCCACATAAAAAAAATCGCTTAGGTATTTCTTTTTTTTTCAAAACTATGTGTTGAAGAACTTAAGTTAATAGAATAAGCTCAAGTATATTTATTTCAATAATATATATTTTCTTCTTTAAGTTTCGAACTGTCTCCATTTTTAAGAGTTAAAACTTGTTGATACATGTATAAATTAGCAATATTTTTTGTTGTTGGACAACTAAGTGTCTAAGTGTAGTGATTGACCGTGTAATATACTTAATTCCTCATCTAAATTCATGAGGAATTGAGATTGGGAGAAAAAAAAAAGGGAAAAAATACGAACCATACCCGACGTTTGTTTCATTAGTAACTTCAGCACCTCAACTTTAAATAATATCACATTGGCATATGAGGTTTTGACCCCACCAAACATAAGTACCTGTTAACTCCGTTAAAGAGACCGCCAGCTGTCATATTTCAAAGGGTATTGCTCTTCGTATCTTAATCCTTTGTTTTTCTTTAAGCATTTTTCCTCTCTCTCTCTCTCTCTCTCTCTCTCTCTCTCTCTGTGTTCTTTCATATCTTCTTCTTCACTCTCCATATCAACCTGCAGATTGGGGTGAGTTAAGTTTATTCCCAGTCTTGCCATCCTTGGCAAAGACAAAGAACGACACAGCAGAAACCGCATAAGCATCAGAAATCTCAGGCTGCTCCAGCCTCAACCCTCAAGAAATGGGCATGAGGGAAATCAGTCGACATATGTGAGAAGACCTCGTCCATGTGCTTAGAGGCTAGGCCTCACGCCATGAAGCCCAGAACTGAAACACAACCGGAGCGCCACTCTGAATCAACCCATCAAGCTCCTGCTTCGATTTCACGTCCTTCACAGACCACCCGCCACCCATTGATGAATAGGGAGCTCTGAATTCAAAAATCCAAAAGCAAAAACGCAGAGTTTCTGGGTTTGGTTGTTGTGCATGAATGTTTGAGCTTTTTGATACAAAAGATCGCATCTTGTTTGATTATTTTTGGGTTGGTTTTGATGAGATGGAATTTGTTTGTGCAGGCGTTCTTTTATCGAAAGATTTGTGAAGATATGAACTGATTCAGTTCTTACGAGCAGAATGCCATGACAGGCTTTGAGGGGATGAGGATGGTGGATTTAGTTGTATGCCCTGGCTCAAGAATTTGGATGTCGATTCTCGTCTCTCGAATTACAAGGAAGCTTTCTTTGATCAGTCCACCGACTGTTTATGTTCTAAGGCATCAATGGGCCTATTCGTGTGAGAAGGCCAAGCAGAAGTTGGATTATAGTCCTAGAAGCTTGAAAGAAGGATTGGAAGAGGTGTTGCGAGGAGGTGTTGCCCTGGCTCTATTTTGTAAATCAGTGTACTTGTATCAATTTGGTTATGCAATTTCCTTCAGTTCATCATATACGAACAAAAATGATCAATCTAGCTTTGCTCTAAAAAAAAAAAAAAAAAAAAAAGAACTCATCCCTATCCAGATCAAGTCTGGTATTGATTATGCGAAGGGAGAGTGTGCATGAAGGAAAAACAAATCTAGATAAAGGAAAATTTTGTAAAGCATTACACCAAGTAAAAGTCACTAATAATTTTTATACATAAAGTTCCAAACCGAGCATTTTGGTACACCTAAATCTAAAACTTCGACCCACTATTATTAGTACGACATCAATGACGCCGTTAACTCTAATGCCATTATTTATTTGTCAAATGAAATCTTTATACATAAAGTTTCAAACCGAAGTTTTATACATAAAGTAAAAGCCACTAATAATTTTTTATACATAAAGTTCCAAACCGAGCATTTTGGTACACTAAATCAAACTTCGACCCACTATTAGTACACACGACATCAATGACGCCAAGTTAACTCTAATGCTATTATTCATTTGTCAAATGGTAGTTTAGTACTCTCACATTTTGACTCATTTTTTGGTTAAAAAAAAAGTTTCTCCTCTCTCTCCCCCAAGAAACACCCCAAAGCATCTCACACCTTAAACCCTCAACCCCGGTGACCACCGCATCTCCTCCACCTTCCATATCCATACCCACCAAACTCATCCCCACTTCTAATCCCGCCAAAACCCCAATTCTAATCCCAACCCATCCCCATCCCCATCACCGATCACCACCTAATCCCGGACGCCGCTTTGCGTAAAACCACCATACCAAGAAATGTTTTCTCCAACATCGCACCATTTCGCTTCACGCTCAAACCCGAATCTGATCCACCGCGATCTTCCTCTGTCACCCAACAGTTCTCACTCCTTGCCTGCGCCTTCAACCTCACCAAAACTTATTTCACTCCGGCTTCCGGGGCCCCGGCTCGGGTTGTACACCGGGTTTTACATCACGCTTGACCAACATAATAGAGGAGTGAATCTTCTCGAAAGCAAAGCTTCTCTGTTTTTCCCCAAGACTCTCATCACAACCTCTTAGGATTTTCTAGCAAATTGAAATGTAGAGAGAGAGAATCGCAGAGATGAAGGTGAGGAGAGAGAAATTGGAGTCTAAGAAGATGGGTATGCGTGTGATTGGTTTTGATGATGAAGAAGAAAGATTCAATTGGAATTGGAATTGGGGTTTTGGATGATGAGCTGCGAGGATGGATTACGATCTAGTCAAGGTGGCAATCGAGGTCTTGGGCGGCTTGGTGGCTGAGCAAGTCGGGTTCCGTCGGGGAGGACCTAAGAGGCGCGGTGAGAACCCGAGTTGTTGTTGTTGTTGTTGTAGTTGTTGTTGTTGTTGAACACCGGATTAGGATTATGTAATGGTTGTTGATTCACAGAGGTGAAAAGCCGTGGATTGATTAGGTTGGAATTACAGAGGTGATCGGGATTGGGAGGGAGGAAGAGAGATGGGTGCCCATAGTGTGTGTGTGTGTGTGTGTGAGAGAGAGAGAGAGAGAGAGAGAGAGAGAGAGAGAGAGAGAGAGAGATAGAGAGAGAGAGAGCCACTGGGTGCCCAGAGAAAGAAAGGCGGGTGCTCAGAGTAAAAACTGAAAAGACCATATTACCCCTTAAATTAACTTGGCGCCATTTGACATCGCGTATCGATAGTAGTAGGTCGAAGTTTCAGATTTCGTGTACCAAAATGCTCGGTTTGAAACTTTATGTATAAGAATTTGTTTGGACCCAAAATGAGCATTTTGGCCTCGACAATGCATGTCTTGGAGAAATTGAGCCAATGTCAAGTGGCTCAAGCTATATATTGTCGACAAGTTCGAAATATATATTTAGAGGCTAAATAAAGCCTATTATGGAAGCATGGAAGCATGAAAAGTCAACTTTAGCACATTTTCCTACTTTACCAGAGAAACCGAAGCTAAACGAGAAGGAGCGGCCGCCTGACCAAATAAACTCGAAATGAGCTGAAACTCTGTAGATCCATTCTAGACAGCCCAAGAATCATTTCTTATGAAGAGTGCCAGAGCTAGTTTTGAGTGGAAGGCCTTCAAACAATCAGTCCAATTTTCTGCATAAGCAAAAATTGGAAAACTGGACCTGTAAGAGGTCCAGCAGCGTTCCGGCCCAACCACATGGAAGAAAGCTCTGAAAATTTTCCACAATGATCTACACTCATTGTGGATCATTTGATATGAAGAAGTCGAATGCCCATTTTGAGTTCTTGGTGGAGATATAGCTGCAGCAGCAAAATTGGAGCAGTAAGTGCTTAAACCTAACATTCCATTATTAGTGTTTAAGTGCTTAAACCTAACATTCCATTAGTGTTTTAAGTGCTCAAACCTAACCCATCATGATTTGTTTAAGGCCAACCACTATTTCTTGATATAGAGGCTACAACAAGTATCAAAAGAACAAGACAATTCAACAAACATCTCTAAAATGATCTAAGTTCTCTCTAGAGCAACCTCTCTAAGAGCAACTCCTCTCCTTCTCTTTCTCTTACGGTGATCACACTTCTAGTCCTAGTCTTCTCGTAGCCGACTTTCGGTGCCACCAAACCCTCTGTCAACGTGCTTGGTCCTAGTCTCCTTGGGAGCCACGGTAGTGCCGCCGACCACAACGGGTTACGAGAACCGACCCAAGCAAGGGTAACGCCCTCGCATAACAACAACACAATTCAACAAACATCTCTAAGATGATCTAAGTTCTCTCTAGAGCAACCTCTCTAAGAGCAACTCATCTCCTTCTCTTTCTCTTACCGGTGATCACACTCCTAGTCCTAGTCTTCTCGAGGTTTACTTTCAAGGTGCCACCAAACCCTCCGTCAATGTACTTGGTCCTAGTCTCCTCGGGAGCCGATTGTAGTACCACGACCACAAGCGATTCTGGAACCAGCCAAGCAAGGGTAACGCCCCTCGCAAACCAGCCAAGCTAAAGTCACACTTTAGCAAGTTCTCTCTACTTCCAATGGTTCTCGCTCACCTTTCGATCTACAACATCGAGTATCTATTGTGATTTTCAAGAAGCTTCAAAGAAAAGTCCTCACCACGAGGCATAAAGAATCCCACGACGAGGTTGGTGCTCTCCTCGTCTACAATCGCTTGAAATAAGTCAGGTCAAGGGACACCCCGACGCATCAAGCACTCTAACGGTAGCCGGCACGCTCACAGAAAAGAGATTGTTGACTACCGCAACAAAATTGGAGCCAAAGTAATTATTAGTGGCATTTACTTGGTGTAATCGCTTGCAAAATTTTCCCTCTAGATAACATTAGAAATTGAAATTACTCATATGCTCTTCTAGTTATGTCGCTTAGCGGAGTTAACGCCTCAGGATACTTATGTTGGGGTCATAACCTCATGTACCAATGTGATTTTTTAAGTTGAGGTAATGCTTGAAGTTACTAATGAAACGTAACATCTGCACGGGTTCACATTTTTTCCCAAAAATAATACTTTTGAAGTTTATTTTCAAAATCTAAATTCAGACCTTATATCATATATTTATGAAATATGAACAAAATAAAAAAATAGAGCTCAAAATGGAAAATACCATCTGAAAGAGACAAAAAAACCCCCCAAAGTGTAGAAAGCAAATACAAAGAAAAACATCGCTGTGAAAAGATCCTCGCTCGGTCTCATTAAATATGACTAGCCTTCTCAATGCAGCGCTGAAAGATCATGCTCTCACGCATGTGTTCGATATAATTTTATGACAATTTATACACTCACACTTGTATTCGCTTTTATTTTGATATTTGTTAATTTTGATAAAAAAACTTTTGCTTGATATAATCTTACTGCGTGCAATTTTTTTCCTCATGGTGAAATAAAAATGTATAAGCAAAATTACTATATATATTTTTTTAATGTCATTTCTAATCCTTTCGTGATTTTTTCTTTAAAATTTGTTCAAAATTAACAAAAATAATGACCCTAGCAACATTTCTTTGGTGTGTGATGGTGTGTTGGGCAAGAAAAATTGACTATAGGCAATTTGAGAATTTAAAAAAAAAATACAAAAAGTAATGTAATAAGAAGAGATCATCATACTAAAACTCTTAAAAAAAAAAAAAAAAAGAGGCCAGATGATTTGTTGGGCATTATTTAAATTGTCTAAGGGCAAAATCGGAAGTTCAAAAATTTGACCAAGTTATGAACAATAACAGGCGCCTCGCTTTATATATATAAAGATTGGCCGGGCATAAGCGTGACGGGCCTCTCTCTGCACATCCTCTCAATAATTAATACATACATTTGTAGTTTTGTGTTGTCTTTGTCATATATTATATATACTTGTTTTCTAGCAGAATTATACCTACTAACCTACATTATTAGCAGTGGGTCTGGAATCACAATCTACGTACTCTATGACAAACACAAATTGTACACAAGCAATTAATTGTTCAGGTACTAAATATTTATAATTATTTGATGACAGTGATACTGGTTGTATTTATAATTCATAATTGAATTTTTGGTTTTGATCGATCAATTATTTTTACTAGTCCATTAGAAATTGATTATTACATCACATGTTTCATGCATGATAATATTCAGTGGGTTATACAAGTGGTCAAGTGTTATGTGATCGAGTAACCTCACAGAATGCCGATAGTGGTGAAAACTAATAAAAATATCCTAGTTTTTATAGAACTTTCTTGGTCATCTATTTCATTTTCTATTCACTTCTTAGTTATTAAATTTAAAGAAAACTTATAGCATCAATTGAGATAATAAATTCTTAATCCGCAACCATAGTCTCAACAGTAGAGTAATTGCTCTGGCACTGAAATTACTTGTCTTCCCGTCTCTTCCTTCTCTTCATCTTGCTATTGTTAGTTGCTCATAGTATAAGCTATATGCCTATATTATCTCATTGTGATGAAATTTTATGTGTTTGATTAATTTATTTTTAGATACTTATTTTTCTTATATATGTAGTGTCGTCAGTTGAGAAATGTACTAAATTATCTTGCTCAAAAAATATATGGATTACATCTAATATAGGACATCAATTACTCAAATGAAAACTATGATAGAGTCCCAGTGCACAAAACCCGTTAATGTGTACAATTCATTATGTCAATTTGTCATAATTGATTAAATGTAGGACATCAAAGATATAACACAATTCTAATACTAGCTAACAACTTCAGGGGTAGGGTTTTCAAAACTTTTCTCTCTCTCGTCGCGTGCAGTGGCCAATTTGTCGTCGGATAGGAGCTGATGGCCCTTTGGGGTTTGTTGGTGCAATGGTTTTACCTTGAGTCGATCGTCCATTTTGGTGTCGCGAGGCGATGGAGGGAAGATCAAGAATTTGGCTTTGGCCTTGAGGTCTTGTTCTCGGCTGGCGGGGTTTGGAGTGCGGGCCGAATTTGGAGCAAGCGGCCGGACGGCCATGGATGCAAAGGTCGGCGGCTTGATGGGGTAGCACCTGCCAGGAGGTGGATCTGGAGGTGATGAGGTCGTGGACGGGGGGCTTGACTCGGATCGGATTAACCCGATCACGGGTTGGGTTTCCGTCGAACGATCACGGGAAGGGGACGGTGGATTGGGGTGGTGTCTCTCTATGGCGTCGGGGGAGGGCGGAAGGATGACGGCGCGGTCCAGAGCTCCAGTCGGTGGCCGGAGCTGGCGTGGGTGGTCCGGCGTGGCCGTGAAGCGTAGATCGTAGCCGATATTGGCTTGCGACGTTTGACCTTCTTGGCTCCATGGTTGCTAATTGGGCTTGGGTTTGGGCTCAATTTTTGGGCCACCTCGCCTCTAGCTCTTTTATTTCAAGCTGTTTTACTTTACATTTGCGTAGTTTATTTGGCGCGAGGTGTGGTGGTACGCGCCGGTGGAGGTGTAGCGGTCGTGGTGGAACGATGGTAGTGGACGAAAAGCGGCGCAGCACGAGCAGTCATTATGGGGTCCGGGCTTGGTCTTGGGCCCGGATTCGTGTATTGGGCTGCTATTTGTTTGGTTGGTTGATAGGTGGAGATCGTGGGGGATGGGGCGCCGTTGGTGGTGGTGCGATGGTGGATCGGGTTTGCCATGGTGGCGGGTTTGGCTGTTACTAATGTTTTAGGGTTGGTTTTCTTTTTTGTTGGTACTATGACACTACTAAAGGTGTGGCGTAGACAATCTTCTATGGCGCGGTCTCGGGATCGTTCTCGATGCAGGTTGGGTCGCCGGCGGTGGCAAAAGCAGTCTGGCTAGACAATCATCATTGGCCTTCTAGTGGGTCTTTCCTATCCGGGATCGGGCCGGAGGCGATGGCGTTTTGGAGCAAGCGGTGGTGGATGGATGGTGTCGGCATAATAGGGTGGTGATGGTGTTGGGTTTTCTTTAGTCCCAGATTTGAAGGTCCAAAGCAATCCGTTTGGTCGAAGTTTAGGTCACAACGAGTGTTGGCTTGGTCGATCAAAAGCTGGTCAAGAGGACTCACGGTTGAGTGAGTTAGTGTCGACACAAAGTGAGTTGTCTAGTGTTAGAGTTCTTACTTGGGCCGGACGAGAGGTGCTTACTGTCAAGGTTTTACTTGCTCTAGCGTTTATTGTCTTTGTCATACAGTTGTAGTGCAAGTTTAGAGTCGCAGTATATAGAGTTCCCAGTGGGAAGTCTAGTGGCCATTTCTGAGTAAGAGATGTCGCCAAAAACTCGTTATGCTTGATTCATCATTAATGAAGTTCTTATTTGATAAAAAAAGATATAACACAATTCTCGAAGCTATTATGTCAATTTGCCTTCAAATCTGGTGGTTTGGTATCAAACTCCCTCCCGATGATCATTCAAGATCTTGACATGGATGGTTTAGGTTTCCCTTACCTTAGTACCAATTGATGGTTCTTTACTATTATTATGAAGGGGTTGCTACAAACGCGATAATTCTCGACTTCTTGCTTGCTATTTCATGTGCAATGTTGGGTAAAGGGAATTCATTGATCGCATCAGGCTAGGTCATTGATTGGCATCGTAAGAATGGTTGCTGCATGTACCATATGGCTTTCTTTGCTTGGGCATGTTTTGGAGTTTCACTATGCATCTTTTGTCCTTATTTTGTTTTTGGGAGTAGTATTGGTTTTGACCGCTACTCCCTAATGCATGTTATTTCTCTTGGCAAGGTTTTGGTTTGGTCCCCTTGCTCAGAGTACTTTTATTTTGCTTATCAATAAAATTTCTCGAAAGAGCTGAGTTAGCTCTTACACCGCCTTCCCAACAAAAAAAAAAAAAAGAATTTGTTGGAGTTAATGAGCTTTTGTAATGTTATGAGAACGAGAGCATCTTATCCTCATGCAACTAAAACATGCAAATTTGCCTTCCATACCACATATCAAGGTATTAATCAATCAGCTTCAAATTTTTGATACGAATGGTCAATCGATCTCAATCATCTCATGAAATAGCATAGGAATAGTTGAGATTGTTTATGAAAGATCTAAAAGTGTTTTTCAAATTTAGCTACTCAAAACCATTTTAAGTAAGTTAGATGTATTTTGTGGAAGTTGAAGATGTATTTTAGAGTTCAAATATAATTATATTCTCTAGCCTTGATCATGTATCATGATCTACATGTGCAAAGTACAAAGACGTGCAAATAAGCTCTTTTCTTAATGTTCAAAAAAAAAAAAAAACTTCTTTCTTGAAGAAAAATTAGATAACGTAATTTTTTTTATTACATCAACAAACTCAAATACAATAACTATTCTTTTGTGAGTGAACTCACAACAATTAGACTTTCTTAAAAGAAAATTAGACAACGTATTGATGAGAGAAATAAAAGAATACATTTCTTTCTGATAGACAAATTTAGCATGTACAACACCCTTTAAAAACGACAAAGAGTATCAAGTATTATTGGAAAATCTGGCACTAGTTTGCCAAAATCAAATTAAGAAGTTTAACATATAATGTGCTTGACTAATATACTCCTTAAAGAATAGATTAGCATTCACATAGTAGCTGTAGTTTGGTAGATCGAATCCCAAATTTTGATTAGTATTACGTGATGCATTCTGAAGCATTAAGGTTCACTAATGATGACAAACCATCAAAAACAAATCTTCCCGTATGTCTTTATAAAGTGTGGGCAAAGATAGGCTGGATATATTAGATCTGCCTTGAATGCTAAAACCATACGAATTTGAATGATGCGAGTTATGTTTGATGCGTCAATTTAGAATTATGAGTAAGAACTCTGTAAATGTAGCTTGTGCATCAGATTAATTTGTTTAATTTTTTCTTTTAACAATTTTTCTTGTGTACCATATGATGGAATCACAAACTAGTTATGCAAAAAACAACATTCATGCATTGTAGATATGGATCAATTATTCAAGAGATGGATATTGAATTATGTATATAGTTATATACTGTTTAGTATACGTAATTTAATTATAGTTGATTCTTTTCTTTCCGATCAATTATTTCTTGACTTGACTTGCAGTGGTTGAGTAGAAACGTAATAATCCCATGATCCCATCAGTAGACTACAAGCCTAGCTATAATCACCCACCACCACCGCTACCGCCACTGCTATCATCAAATCATCAATTGTTTACATTTGCTGGTTCGTAGTTATGAGTGATCATTGTCAAAGGGAGAGCTATCACTAAAATGAGGACTTTCTAATTAATAATTTGGGAGATCCGGCCACTTTTCGATTACATTATCAGTAAATCAATCATAAGATGTTTTTGTATGCATGAGTAGATCACTTCTAAAATTTTTTTTTCTTTTACAATTGTTAATCGTTAAGGTAGCGAACTAGATCAAATCAATTGTGAACCAAATTTATTAAACATGAATCGCTCATAGTCATAAATGATAAATCACAATTATTAATGCATTAATATCTAACGGTTGATTTGCAGAAAAATGGTTGAAAAATGGATCTCACAAGAAAATTCTCATGAAGTTCTCTTTTATTTTTTTATTTTTTTTTTAAAGGAGTTTGGAACCCAGCCTAGCTAGGAGGCTCAGCCCCACGCCGGTTCCATTTATCAAATTCTCATGAAGTTCTCATTTTAGTGATCCTCATTAATTAAAAGCTCTCCCCATTGTCAAATATATATTCGTCAAAAGATAAAATATTGTCAGTTTAGTCCCGTCTTTGTTAAGGTAATAAATTTAGGGGAGTGAAATTATTTGCACTCCCCTTTTGTAAACTACACTCCTCTCTATTTTTATAATATTTTTTTATTGATGATGTGTGTTCAGTTTCCAAAATTGCCCTCGTCGATCTCTCTGTCATCTCTCTTTCTCCCCCTCCTCCCTCCCCGAGAATAGCTTGATTTCCTGATAATCTGTGTTTCTCTCTTCCATGGCTCTACTCCCTTCAACTTCATTTCCTTCAGAAACTGTCAATACCATCGTGACAAGAGCAAATCCATCACTTGTGCTTGGGTCCGAGTAATTAATCACCAACGTTCGGATAAGCTATTCTTTGAGTTGTTTTATCTTTCTTGTGATTGTATAATGGTTTTCTTAGATTGTTTAGGGCACTTTCTACCTTGATTTCTACATCAAGCAATTCAAAAGGAGGTGTCCTCTAGAAGCCAAAAAGCGAAAGGAGGACTCTTTCTTCTTTCTTTCAATTAATTTCATTGATATCTAATCTCTCTACTTATGGGTTTTACATCAACAAAAGATTGAATCTTTTTCAGTGTGAACTCCAAGTTCACTTCAATCTTCCTGGATATTGCTTCTTCCATGGCCATCAAAGCCTTCTGCTTTCTGAGTCTAATAAGTAAATTTTATCAAATTCTATCTGGGTTTTCTCTCGATTATGGAAATTAATCCGGTTTTTGGAGAGTGTGATTAGATTTTTGAAGTGAGGTTTTGCTGGAAAAAATAATTGCAGTGGGGTTCGAATCTGGCCGATCATAGCAGTCTTGTTCCAGATTATCAAGAAATCAAGCTATTCTCGGGGAGGGAGGAGAGGGAGAAAGAGAGATGACAGAGAGACCAGACGAGGGCAATTTTGGAAACTGAACACACATCATCAATCAAAAAATATTATAAAAATAGAGAGGGAGTGTAGTTTTGATTACAAGGATGCCCAAGGCAAAGGACAAAAACCTAAATCACAATTAATCTTGGCTTAGACAAGCCCAATAGATCAACTTCCAAAAGAGGCCGCGACATCACATCAGCAGGAGGGGAGCTTAAAGAATCTGCAGCCAGGGCTCATAACCATGCCCAATATTTGCTAACAAATCAGCCACTTTGAATTACACTCTCTGTAAACATGGGTAAGGGACACATTCCAATCCCTACTCAAAAACTCTTGACAACTTGCCACAATACTATAAAGAGGATGGAGATGATCAATAGGAGAGAGAACCAACTTGACCGCAAACAAGTGAATCCATTTCTATTTTCAACCTGCCGACATTAACCATTCTCGCCAAGCCATTTCCATTCCTTTTCGAAGCCCCCAAAGTTCAGCTTCAACAACTTGACCAATGCCCAACTTGGCAGAAAACCCATTCATCCATTCACCCTTATCATTCCGAAGGGCTCCTCCAAAGCACATATAATCCCAGTATTTTTATGCAAACCGCCATCAACATTTAAGCCCGGAGCCAATCCTTAGGCGGAAAATGCCAACACAATTGGGCCACCTGTCGTGAAGGTTAGCATGTGTAATCTTATTTGCTTCAAAATATTCTCTCGTAAACTGATGAATAATTAAAGAAGGCCAAACTGGAAATTTAAAAGTATGATCCAATATGATGCTGCACCTCCATTTCCATATATACCAAAGCCCCATAGCAAAATAGCAACACCAAGGAACCTCATATTGCATTCTCACAGAGGACTTTAAACTTTAAATTGATAAGCAACCAATCATTAAAGAGAAGGTTGTAAGTGGAAGAGAACTCACTTGTAGGATGGAGGGCAGACCAAATCCTCATAGAAATAGTGCAGTCTTTGAAGAGATGGTCCAAGGATTCTGCGGGAAGCCGCACCTTGGACAACTAGTATCTATAGCCAAACTTCTACTTAACCCTTACTTCATTCGTTAACAATCTATCATGCACAAGGGTCCATAAAAAGGTTCTCACCTTAAGAGAGGAGTGTAAGTTTACAAATAGGGGAGTGCAAATTTCACTCCCTAAATTTATCACAAGCTAATTTGGAAAGATTCAAATTGTGTGTTTCCGTTATACGTTGCTTGGGAAGAAAGGATTTGAAAACTTATTAGGATTGGGTCTTCACAAGTTTCATCTATGCATGGTGTTAGGGGCGCACTTGTAATGCCGCATAAGCAACCTTGTCCAGGGTCATTAGTTAAGCCTTTGGTTGGTTTGCTTGCGTCTAGGGTTGTTTTGGTAATTTACAAATTATGTAATTTATTTTATTTAGCAATTAGTCTCCTCGGCCTTTTTTCATGTTTCCTCACACTTAAGTTCATGTAAGTAGATATGCTCTATAGGGAGGGTTCCTAGTCGGCATAGTTTGGACTACGGAACTAGTATAGGTAAGCACATGTACTTTTTGCCTCCCTTACAGTCTTACCATCAATAAAAGAGGAATTATTCAATCATCATTGCCCGTGAGATTGCTCTTTGATCTTTCCTTTCGATTATACATTGTTCTTCGTGGTTGCCCCAACATTCATATAATTGTGTCTTGCTTGTCACTAGCACTATTTTAATATCGCAGGCTTTCATTGTTCCTTGCAAGGTACTCACTTGGCTGACTTGCTTGCTAGTAGTGCCGCTGCGGTCCGATTTTGCGCATTGCAAAGTTCGGCCGTGGCGATTGGTATCGAGAGCCAACTTCGGCTCAAGAAGCTCACTACGATGTCGGGAAGATGACAAACCAACAAAGATTGATTGGTATGACCAACAACTTCGGAGAACTTGTGGAGTGCCGGATAGGTTGATTGATATCACAAATGTGTTGGACCGGTCGACCTAGATGAGTTGGCGGCGCGGATGATAGAGGTGGAGAGCACGAAGGACCGAGTTGTGGCCCTTGAAAATTGGAAAGCTCGAGGGTAGCGGAAGGGAGAGAAATGAGGAAGAAGCTCCCGTTAACGAGCAAATAGAGGCGATAGTGATGCCCTTGACACACACTCCAGGTGGCCGTGGACAATATGGCGTAAGATGTCCGAAGTCACCATTGATGCTTTTAGAAAGCAATGGTGGAGATGAATACCAAGCTTCAACCTAACCATCCGTCGCGATGATGGGAAACCAACTGATGTGACTACGGGGAAGGTAAAGATACCAGAACCTCAAGCTTTGGAGGCGCGAGATGCCAAGGAGCTTGAGAATTACTTATTTGATATGGAGGCAATACTTCCGGCGGTGAAGCCGACTTCGGAAGAGGTGAAGGATGAACATGGCGACAATGTATTTGTGAGATGCTAAAGCTATGGTGGAGGACCAAGTATAATGACATACAAAGAGGGGTATGCACCATTGACACAGGGAGGATCTTAAGAAGGAGCTCAAAGCTCAATTCTTCCCCGAGAATGTAGAGTACATTGCTAGAAGGCAGCTAAGGGAGCTCAAGCACACCAACAAATATCCGAGACTTTGTAAACAAGTTCTCGGTGCTCATACTTGACATCCCGGACATGTCGAGAGAAGGATCGGCTGTTTTATTTCCTGGAAGGCTTAAAGCCATGGGCGAGGACCTAACTTCAGCGCAGAGAGTCCAAGATTTGGCCTCCGCACAGGTGGAAGGTTGACGGACTACACATTGAAGAACTCTACTAAGAAGACTCACCAAGTTTTTAGAATGTGAATGTCAGAAATGTAAGGCCCGACCGAGTAGAAGTGGGGAGCCGGAGTCCAAGTTTTCCAACTTCGGGAGGAGGGGACAGAGAGTAGTGAATACGAGGGACACGGCAGCGCCCAAGCACTGCCTCGGCGGGGTCTTCACCCCTCGACCCTTTAATCCCTCAGCTATGTTCCAAAGCCACTAGCATGCTTCTTATGCAGAGGACGCGATAGAGTGAATGAGTGCCCTCATAAGACGCCTCTGCCTTCACAGGCTCATATTCACGAAAGAAATGGAAGATCGCCAAGAGCCCGAGGAGGAACACAGTCACATGGGAGCTCTAAGATTCTTGGGTGCGCGTGGGAAGCGACCACAATCACCTAAGAAGTCCTGTGCTAAAGGCTTGATGTTCATAGATGGTAGTATTAATCTAAAGGTAGCCGAGCGTGATGGTTGACCACGGGGGCTACTCACAACTTTGTGTCAACTCAAGCACGCTGAGGTTGGGGCTGAAGTTGGAGAAGGATGTTGGCGCATGAAAGCTCGTGAACTCTAAGGCCTCACCCACAACCTGACTATCTCGAGGGGTATCACTCAAGTTGGGTCACCGGGTAAGGGAAGATCGACCTCGTAGTTGTCCGTGATGGGACGACTTTGATGTCATATCATATTGGGGATGAAGTTCTTGTTGGCGAACAAAGCTATTCCCATTCCTAGTGCCCAACACTTACTTATTATGGGAGAAAGGCCGTGTGTGGTTCCGCAAGAAGAATCGAGCAAACCAAGTGAACCCCATCTCTTGTTGTTAAGCCCTCCGGTTCAAGTTAGAAAGTGAAGCGCCATGAGCCTACCTATGTAGCAGTTCCTTTGATAAAGGATGAGACTAAAGGAGAAGTGATTCAAGGAGATTGAAGGGGGTATTGGAGAGCTTTGTAGATGTGATGCCTCCCGAACTTCCCAAAGAATTACACTCCAAGGAGGAGTGTGGACCATGAGTCGAGGCGCTTCCGGGGGCCAAACCACTGCAAAGGCACCTTACTGAGAATGGCTCCCCGAGGCTGGCGGAACTTCCGGCGGCTCGAAGACTGCTCAAAGCGGGATTCATTAGGCCATCTGAAAGCCCCTTTGGTGCACTTTGTCTGTTTCAAAGGAAGCACCGATGGAAGTTGGAGGCGTGTGTGTGGACTGCTCGGGCTCAACAAAGTCACGCGGCACTTAACAAGTACGCGATCCCTCCTCACGATTGTAGATCTGTTTGACCAACTCGGTGGTGCCAAATATTTCACAAAGCTAGACCTCCGGCTTCGAGGGTACTATCAAGTTAAGCATTGCGAAGGAGATGAACCCGAAGACAACGTCGTCACCCGTTATGGCGCCTTTGAGTTCTACTGGTGATGCCGTCGTAGTTGACCAATGCGCGCCCGGCCACATTCGCACTTTGATGAACCAAGTCTTCCACGAGTACTTAGATAAGTTCGTGGTAGTGTACAGATGACATAGTGGTGTACAGCTCTCTACCCTAGAAGAACCGTAGAGCACTTGAAGTTGGTGTTCCAGCGGTTTGCGGGACAACGGTTGTATGTCAAGCGAAAAGTGCTCCTTTTCAAAGTGACCATCAAGTTTTTAGGTCACATTATTGAAAGGGTCAAATCGGGATGGATATGGAGAAAGTAGAAGCCATAAAGGAATGGAGAAACCCCGAGAATGTGAAAGAGCTTCACGTTCTTTTCTTGGGGGTACTAATTACTAGCTGAGCGTTTCATTGAGAATGACTCAAAGAAGCGACCCACTTAATCAACTCTTGAAGAAAGGAGTGACATGGGGAATTTGGAGTAGTAATTGTGAGAAGGCCTTTCAAGATTTGAAGAAGGCCGTGATGGAAGATCCGGTCCTTGCCTTACCCGACTGAACCGGCCATTTGAAGTCAGACGGATGCTCTGACTTAGCCTTAGGAGTCCTGGCCGCAACAAGGGCACCACATTTGCGTATGAAAGTCATAAACTCTCGGAATTTGAGAGGAGATGCGCGGCTCGGGGAGAAGGAGTTGCTAGCAGAATTCCTTTGTTTGAGGGCGTGGCTTACACTATTTCTTTGGGGTCAAAGTTCCTTGTGAAGGCAGAGACAATTCACGTCAGCCACTTCCGACCCAGTACCGAGATTAACTCCAAAGCAGCTTTCGATGGCAAGAGTTTCTGTGAGTTCGACTTCCATTTGAACACAAGGTCTGGTGACAAAACAAGTTCGATGCTCTAAGTCGCAAAGTGACCTTGCCACCCTCAAGGTGTTGGCCACTTTGTCGGCGGCATCATTGCCACGGACATCAAACAGCGTATCAAGGAGAGTGGAGAAGGATTAAAGGTAGGCGCAATCCTCATGAAAATGGTGAAGGAAGGGGAAGAGCCGCTGGTTTTGGATGGAGGATGGCATATTGATGGCCAAAGGAGGGCGAGTGTTTGTTCCGGAAGCCGGACTGCGCTAAGAATGCTTATGAGGGAGTGTCACGACACCTGCAGTAATGTGTCACCACGGATGGCGAGAGGACCCATGCACTCCTCAAGCGAGGGGTACCTCGCGGCCCCAGCATGCTTGAGGCGATGTCACGGAATACACCAAGACTTGCACGACATGCCGGTAAAGACAAGATTGAGCGCCAAAAGACTCGAGTATTTGGAACCACTTTATCGCCTATTCCTACTGCGCCCGTGGGAGAGTGTCTCCTTGACTTTATTACTAACCTCAGAATGTGGGAGACTTATCGAGCATCCCCGTTTGTGGTTGACAGTTTTCAAAGTATGCCACCTTTGTGCCAACCCCAAAAAATCTTTGTTAGGAGACACGTGCAAGCCTCTTCTTCAAGCATGTTGTAAAGTATTGGGGTGTGCCTCGAAACATAGTCATGATCGAGACACTAGGTTCACGGGAACATTCTGGACCGGAAGCTATTCAAGTTGCTTCAGTGCGAGCTCAACATATCTTCAAGTTATCACCCACGGTGATGGGCAAACAGAGAAGGTTCAGCGGGATGTTGGAGGTACTTGCATGCATTTACGTTCATGCCAACCAACGAATTCATGCGAATTGCTGCGATGTTGCACAATTTTGTTTCAACGCTCAAGAAGAGCTCATCCACCAACAAGAGTGCTTTTGAAATTGTCAGCTGCCAGCGGCCTCTAGCATCACTGCAAGAAGTCTACAAAGGCTTAATCAGCGTGCTTTCAACTTCACAAAAGAGTGGAAGACTAATGTCGAGATAAACGAGCCTATCTAGAAAGCGGCGGGGAGAATGAAGAAGTGGGCAGATCAAGGCCGCGAAGCCCGGGGAGTTTCGAGGCGAGGGGACATGGTCCTTGTCGTACGCCGGGAACAACTCGAGGTTCCTGCGCTCGAGAGACAAACGACTATTCAGAAGTATGAAGGACCGCTCCCCATCATTGCTAAAGTGGGGAAGTGCTCCTACAAAGTCGATATTCCGCCCGATGAGAGTTCACCCGTCTTCCACGTCGGCAACCTCAAGCCGCACCCGGCCCGGGCTGTGAAGATCAAACGCGCCTTAACCCGGCTGTTGGGAACGCATCGACATCGCACCACCAAAGCCGAGAAAGAAGTGGAGGAGATCCTGGCGAGAGAGTGATCCAGAGTGTCAAGGCCCATGCCGCCAGTTCTTGAGTCAAGTGGAAAGTGCAGGAGCTGAAGAAACGATTGGGAGAATCTTGGCGTCACGAAGAAGAAGTTCCAGTGAAGATTGAAGACTTCAAGATCAAAGGCGCGTCGAGGCCAGAGCGGCTTAAGTGGGGAGGATGTTAGGGGCATACTTGTAATGCATAAAGCAACCTTGTCCAGGGTCATTAAGTTAAGCCTTTGGTTGGTTTGCTTGCGTGCTAGGGTTGTTTTGGTAATTTACAAATTATGTAATTTATTTTATTTAGCAATTAGTCTCCTCGGCCTTTTTCATGTTTCCTCTGCCAAGTTCATGTAAGGCCGATATGCTCTATAGGGAGGGTTCCTAGTCGGCATAGTTTGGACTCTGGAACTAGTATAGGTAAAGCACATGTACTTTTGCCTCCCTTACCGCCTTACCATCAATAAAAGAGGAATTATTCAATCATCATGCCCGTGAGATTGCTCTTTGATCTTTCCTTTTCGATTATACATTGTTCTTCGTGGTTGCCCCAACATTCATATAATTGTGTCTTGCTTGTCACTAGCACTATTTTAATATCGTGTGGCTTTCATTGTTCCTTGCAAGGTACTCACTTGGCTGACTTGCTTGCTAGCAAGTGCCGCGACTGATCCGCTTTGCGCATTGCAAAGTTCGCCCGTGACACATGGCATGCATGACCAATTAGAGTTTCACACTAAAAAGCAAGCAGAGTGATGTGAATTACTCATAGCTAGTTCGTGATGTATGGGCTTATATTTCCAGCAAATGTTTTAAGTGGAGATCAACAGTACAAATTATGAAGCAAAAAATGATCACACTAATATTTGTGTATGACTGCAAACTTCAATTGAGATATTGGAGAAAATTGGCAAGTTTATTACCTGTCGATTCAAATTCAGTATATAGTGTTGACTGCAAACATTTCATGTTTATTACATACTGATTCAATATTTGTTAAGTTTACCAACAAGTTTATTAGTTTGATGAGAGAATCAAGTAGGACATTTAAAAGCGTGACTTGTGCTCACAGAAAAGACCTTGCCTTTTTCTTTCAACTCACTATGGAGATCGACTTGTTTAGGGTTAGGATTTGGGTTTTGGGGTTAGGATTTGGAGTTTGGGTTTGGGTTTTGTGAGTTTAACAAACTAACATAAAAAACAAACAACTTTATTTGTTACTATCAAGAAAATGAAAACAGAAAATATTATATGCATTATACAGTTTGATACACATAGCAAAACAGTACAAATTTTTCTAAGCAATTATTATAAGCTGTGGTCTAGTCTGGCTTATTTGTACATTTTTGAAAAAGCTTATTCCTTTGGTTGGTTGTTCACTTATGTCCACAATATATAGTACCCATACCGGAAGCCCAATCTTAAGATCAAATGCCACATCATCTGAAAATCAAACTTTGAGTTAAGAGCAATAAAAAGGAAAAGTAACAATTACACACTATTCCTTATATTTAATTAGTCAAATTCCACCATAAGGAAAACATGAACAACCCAATTCAGAGCATCTTGGCAATTAGAAATGCGGAATCTTGAGCAGAAAGAACCATCAAATCCCTTTCAAAATAATACAAACCCTTTCCCTCTTTATATCTCTCCGATAATCAATGCTGCTTACTCGATCCCTGTAAAAATCCTGGTGCTGTTCTTCTCAAATTCCCTACTGATCGATTTTCTCATCAAATGACTACTTTACAGAATTGATCCCAAAAAAAAAGAGGGTCTTTACAGGGAAGTCCTAATTTCATAGACAGAGTTTCGAGAGTAATAAACATGAGAGACATAACAACACTATACACTGAATTTGTTTCAATAATTTCAAACTTTAGCTCTATCTCTGTATCCGGCTAATAAATGACAGAGACAGGAAACATGCAATGTTTGAAAAATTTAAGTACAATAACCAAAGAATTCCTCAATATCTCAAAGAACCAACATGCAATGCTGCAATTAAAAAAAAAATACCAAAATTCAATCAATTTATCACAGAAAAAAGATTCAATCAAAAATTCAACCCATCATCATTTTCTCTCTGCTTTCAGTTTTTTCCATTCAAAGCCATAAACTCGACCATTTACTAAACAACAAAAAAAGGTGAATTCATATACAGAAACAAGTGGTCAAGTTTATTGATCTTTCCTCTCTCTCTTTGTTGAACAAAAAGGAAAATTATGAGAAAGAAGAGGGAATTAAAGTGTGGAACATAAAGTCTTGACCTAGCTCGATCGATCAGATGCCCCATCCAAATTGGGAATATATTTCCAATGCAAACAATGATGACTTCCTTCTCCCGCATTCACTTTATTTTTTGGCATAACATAAGCATATATATATGGGTAAAGCAGAAATGAATGGTCAGTGGCAACCAAACATAAACAATTTCGATGTTGAACTGCTGCAGTTTTCTTCTATTCATATCAATGGGCAGTTTTAGACTATCCAATGGCATAAGAAAATGAATAAGACTGACCACTTGGTGAATCTCAAGGCATAATTGATAATTCCTTACTTAGTTTCTACTTTAAGTAGTTTGCATTTGGACCCGGTTAAATTACTATAAGTAAACTATCTCAATCTTTCTTCTGAGTGGGATACGTTTCAAACATTTTTTATATCTTGTATACGCCTTAAAGCAGGCACATAAACACTGCTTTACTTAATTTGAGTTTGAACATGTAATTGCTACTTTAGAAAAATGTGGACAACAAATAGTGGTAAATATTAAACTGTCAATTCACCTAGCTGATGAAACAAATCTGAAACTTAAGTGCCTATAGACAGAAAAAGAACTCATACTTAGGTTTTTTTTCTTTCATTCAAAGCCATAAACTTGACCATTTACTATATATAGCGAAAAATGAGATTAAAGACCAAACTACCCATCTCAGTCCCTTTAAAGAAAAGGTGTCTCAACCCTGAAACGCTGAACAGAATAGTGTATCTCAGGATCATCATCATCCGCATCACATCAAAATGGGAAGTCTCTTCAATTATCGTGTAAGTCTCAGAGTCTCGCATTTGGCGATTCCCTGTCAAAATCATTCCTCTTGTTTTACGAGATCCGCTTTGTATTTCCTTTGATTAGGAGATCCGATCCTCAATATGTGAATGTTGTATTTGTGTATGAATTTGGACTGCATTGATGAAGAGAATCTTGATATGCCATTTGAATACAACTTATGATTTGTATTGAATGAAATTATTAGGCTACCTGCGTATAGGATTTGTAGTTGATGTTTATGCATGCTGTTCTGATCGACTTTTTATTTTATCTAGGATTCATCCCCATCTGTGAAGAACATTCTTCTTCTAGACTCTGAAGGGAAGCGTGTGGCTGTCAAGTATTACTCAGATGATTGGCCAACAAATGGTGCAAAGCTAGCTTTTGAAAAATCTGTATTCGCTAAGACTCTAAAGACAAATGCAAGGCTAGAAGGTACATACAGTGCCAGTCCAGTGATATTTTCTTTTTTCTTTTATCGATATGCTACAGAAAGTGATGTTATATCACCGCATTTACAGTTTTCATAATTTACTATTGTATCTTATGCAGCGGAGATAATGATGTTCGACAGCAACGTTGTTATATACAAGTTTATGCAGGACCTTCACTTCTTTGTGACTGGAGGCGACGATGAAAACGAACTCATTTTAGCCACTGTACTTCAGGGATTCTTTGATGCAGTTGCCCTTCTCTTGAGGTACACTTAATTGGTCATAACTTTTTCCTTAAACTCCTTTTACTTTTGATGATCATTTATTTCGGACCTTTGTTATATATTCATACATGTCCTACTTGCAGGCACAATGTCGACAAAGGGAGGCGCTAGAGAACCTGGATCTCATACTTCTATGCTTTGATGAGATCGTTGATGGAGGGTATGCAATATGTTTCTTATATCGTCACTCTAAAGTTAGCACACTCTTTGATGAGTATGGCAAAGTCAACGAGTATCGGATTATACATCTCATGTACTTAACTTGTATTGCAGTGGGATGATACTTGAAACAGATCCAACTGTTATCGCAGGAAAGGTTGCAACTCATACCATGGATGCTGATGCACCATTGTCTGAGCAGGTAATGCGAACTTTCTGTTTGATGGGCCTATAGTTGAAACCAAATTGATTAAGGGCCTGTTAGGTAGTGCTAAAATCGCTTTCAGACGCTCAAAAGTGCTTCTGGCGGCATTCAGTAGAAACTGCTGAAAATTTTTTTTTTTCTTGGCTATTGAAGCACTAAAAGTGCTTCCACTGTGCTTCTTCCCAAAGTGCTTCAAGTGCATTATAGGAAGCACTTGGTTAATGCACTTGTGTGCTTCTAACAGAAGCGCGTCCAGCAAAACAGTTGTTGAGCAAAAGTGCTTCCTGCTGAAGCACTCCCCAAACGATGCCCTAATTTGTTGATAGCTTGCTATCTGTTTTTATGAAATCTTGATGTACAAAAAATGTCAGATGTACAAGCGGCATTAACCCCCACTAACACCCTAACTTTACGATCGAACTGGTATACAAACCACAGTTAGGCCACCTGCTACTATAATTTGAAGCTCTTCTTGTTTAGTATTAATCTAATCCTTGTCCTCATTTTCGAACTCTTCAGACTCTAACACAAGCCTGGGCTGTAGCAAGGGAACATCTAACCAGAACCCTTCTCAAATGATTTGTGTGCGAACGCAGTGAATTTGGTGTGATTGATGAAATTGTCTTGATGTTGACAAGGTCTTGCTCTCTTAATTCATGTTGTAGATCTCATTGGATTATCAGCTGGATCATATGCTATGAGCTTGTTATGGGCACTTTATATCATTATTAAAGTTCTTGGATTTTTATTTGAATAAAATCTGAAAATTAGGTTCTTTATTACTGAATTGAAAATAGAACAAACTCTTGGCTAGCTTATTGACCTGTTAGATGAAAATGTGAAGGTCTTTGTGCTGCCATGTCCTCGTTGGGGGTTTAATTAAACAGGAAATCCTTGGCTTCGGCTATGAAGGTAACGTGTGTACACACAGCAATATCAAATCAAATAAGCAAAAAGTTTGATCAGGACATTTCCATTTAGGATCCTCTAAATTTTGCATCGAGGTTATCTCCTGATATGGTTAATTATAAGAAAAGCTACTATTTTATTTTCCCCACAAGTTCATAGCAATTGGGTCTATGCAAAGGACTGTGACTTGGTTAAGACAATAATAGACACTACTGGTAAAAGTCCGAAGAACACCTATCAGTAATTATACCCAGAAATTTCATTACTTCCTTTTTCTACTGCAATTTTGCAATCATCAATTATTTCATGTCTTTCACAATGTTAAAGGTGAAAATTAAACGCATATTATTCAGGTTTATAGGTTACTTGGCTAGTTATATGTACATATCCATTATTTGTTTAAGATATAGGAGGAAATAAATTAATAACTTAATAATTGTAAGTATTCCATATATGAGCTAGTAATCTTAATGAGCATTCTAACCGCCTTATTATTTTTCACCATTGAATACAACAATTAAGCACGGCTGAGTACATAATCAACTGATCACCTGAGCTGGACTGCATTACTACATTGGCTCTTCGTGAGGTCTCACTAATCGATCAGTTGGTACTTGGTACGTACAACTTCTTTATTCTATAGCCTGCACTCGAGATCGCATTGTGTAGAAGAATCATCAACCTATATATTTTGGCTGCTTGGGAGGAGGTCAATTTCTCCACAATGAATGAAATGTGTACTAGAAGTCGAGTTTCCCACAGTCATAGTTTACGTATATAACCATCTTAAGGAAAAGGAATTTGTAAAATATGGAATATCTCAAGAATTTCATACCCCATCCAGATCCTCCCTGCTGCACCCATCCTGCTATATATGACCCTGTGATCAACAAAGCAACGCGCCACCTTCTTTCTTCCACATATTTGCAGTACTTGACTAATCTCGTTCGGTACAAGTACACGTCCGTTCTGTACAAAGGATGTCCCAATATGCCTGCCTAAGATCACTGCATCTTCTAATGCTGAGCAACCTCCTGTGCTAGGTCAGGTGTCATGGGGTGCATGGCATCGCCGGTCACCGTGATGTTTTGCTTGCTTAAGTTGCCAAATACTACGTTCCAGGGATATCTAAACATCAATGGAGCCCATGTTAATGTCGAAAGATCTGTGTGCTGCACAACATCTAAGAATATAGGTGGGAGGTCCTTGGCATAATTCTCAAGTACTTCTTTTTGTATATCTTCGGGATCTTTCGCTTGGGAGGTCCCTGCAATCAATCAAAATGTAGCATAAAATTCCAGCAATTGATAGTTTGATAGGAACTTAGCCTGCTAATCTGAGAAACAAAGCATGTGTCAAACCAAAACCAATTGACAATTGGTGGAGGAGCCAAATCTTCCACACCAGCGATATACGTGCTCTCATATCTATGTTAATTAAGAACATCTAACCCAAAACCATCTGGCAATTGGGTGGAAGACCCTTATTGTTTTATATATGTAATTACCATACAGTCTGTCATATACAAATACTTTGTTGCACAGTTTAAAGGTTTCGAACCTTTAGCTGGAGATGTGACAGTGAAGAACCAGTAGATCTCTTTGTCGGTGAGGGGAACAGAAGCCAGCCCTTCTGCCTGATCCTACATACTGTCGCACCTTCTGCTCGAGTCCATGGCCTTGAGGATACACAGCCAAGCCACGAGCAGCTGATCGACCTGAAAGGACTGGCTCACGGAGTCCTAACCAGCGTGACACCACTGAGTGAACCCCGTCACACCCTATGAGAACCTATAATTGAAGAAAAGGAAAACAGACAAGTTATAGACCATTACTCCCTTCTATGAATTACTCAAGATTCCAATACAAATTCTAATGTCAGATTATGTACTATTCCAACTAACTTTACCTTTGCTTTAATGACAGTTCCATTTTCCCACGTGAACAATGGCAATGGATGAACAGCCTTCATGTTGTTGTGTTTCAATAGAAGAGATCTTGGAAGAGAAACGGATCGAATGAACCGGTAATTCACCTGCCAAAGCCTCGAGCAAGGCTTTCCGGTGTACTGATCTCAGTCCAGCTGCATCACTGCATATTTTCATGATGATTGAGGATGACATTCAACAATATTCAAATCAGTGTATTGTGTGAATTTATATTCCGAATGCTGGAAACACAAAAATAATAAGACCTTTGCTTAATAAACTTACCCATTGGCTCTGGTGAAAGAGAGCTCTTGAACTTCTCCAGTATCAAGATCAGTTACATATCCCCTGATAGATCATAAGCTCCAAATATAAGTATAGGTGGAATATAGCCACAAATGACCACATGTTCCAGAGAAATGACCAAATACATGTTACAGTTCATATTAAAACTAATCAGAATAAGGAGGAAATTAAGGAATATAGACTTCAGTGACAACCACGAAAAATAACTCCTCTGCTTCAAAATTTTAGTATACTACATTTCTTTCTTTCTTTCTCTGCTTTATTTTTTTTAAATTACAAAACGAAAAAATAAACAATAAAATAAAATGTAACATAAGCAAACCAAGATAATTAAGATCATACCCACAATTTTTACGAGTAAAAACTAGAGCGTTTTTACTTACTTGAGAGATGGGGTATAAGTAGCAAGCTTATGAGAAACCCCCAAGGTATCAAGAGCAATCCAGGCGTTTGGGAATAGAGTCAAAGCTGCACCAGTGGCTCGCAGCCCTTCCGATCTCTCCAACACCAACGCTTCTATTCCAGCTCTCTTCCAGCGCCACCGCTGTCGCCAGTCCGGCTATCCCTCCTCCTACTATCACCACATCCTCCACCGTTGTACCCATTCCGGCCAATCTTACTCGCTATATCTACCTGTGTCTGTATATATTTTCTGACAAGTTATATACAAATTGCATAACTTGTTTTGGTATATATAACTTGAAGAGGGCCGGCCATTTTACAAATTGGCATGCAATGTGATCGATGATGATGGGAGCAATTATAAAACAGAGAGTGGGTTTGTCACTTTAATGAGTCTTTGTTTTAAAAAGAATCAATAGTCTTTGTTTTGATGGACTAATGATCATTAAGCTGATTGATTTTAGATTCCCTCTCTATGATTAGAGTTGTCTCTGCTTAATTAACAAAAAAATATATTCATTAACGTTTGCCTTTCCCTTTTTATTGTTTAGCTCTTCACATCACTCCATCATTTGTAAGAGCATCTTTTAGCGGTATGCATTTGCTTTGGCTTCTAGCTATTTTGGAGAGCATGTTTAACTTTTTATATATTTTAGCGGATGCACCCGGACTCCTAAGTGACTATGTATTATAACTTTTGGCTATCTCGGCTCCTAAATATAGAGAGGCTGAGATGAGGCTCTCTATAATTTAAAACATTCATTTTCAGTTATTTTTATGTAATTTATAAATATATTTAAACCATTTAATCTTCATTTAAAAATAATATAAATTCAAAACTAGTTAAAATAGAGAGCAATCGATGATGCAGGCGTATTTCTAAAGTGGTTAGCCAAAATGACTTTTTAGCTAGTTTAGCTAAAATTTGACTAAAAAATGGTTAGCATTACTAAAGATGCTCTAACAAACAAAAATTAGTGCATAATATTTTATTTTTTCACCTTCATTTCTTTGATACAATTAATAATTATATTTTGAAAATCTCTAAAAGTGAAAATATGTAAAACACAAAACAAGGGAACATATTCAGATGAACTCTAGCTAAGAATTGTCCAACAATTGGTAGCAGTAATTGACTTATGTTCAAGGATTGGGGCAAAAATTTGTTTCAACTCTCTTTTGTCTTTCACCCCTTTAATAATTAGCTATTTTAAATTTTTAATGTTGCTATTGATTCTTCATTCAAGCACGTACATCGAAAATTTGTCATCTAAGTTGGTACAAAGTTAATATACCTTCTGTTGGACAAGTTGAGTGCAACTAAAAATGGTTAGTTAGCCTTTCACCTTTCAGGCTTTCACTGATGTTGATTACACATATAATATGATTATAGAGTTGACTTCGTGGCAGAAATAGTAGTAATGAGATATTTGGGATGAAATTTAATTTTAGATCATTTACCCAATTTTAGCTTAAAAATTGTCTACTTACCCAAACACTCTAAGAGATTATTTCCCTAATACCCCATTAAGTATTTTTTAATTCATTTTTATTTATTTTTGGGACAATTTTGCCCTCTCCTTCTTTGTCACTTAGAGAAAGAAGTCATTGGAGATATTGCTTGACTCCGATTGGCGGACTCAGGCTATCGGTGGCAGGGAATCTTGCAACAGAGATGGCCAGGAATCCGTGGCCGGTCAGGAGGAATCCGGAATCTGGCTACCTGGATCGGTGACCGGATTCCTGTCTGAATTTATTGCCCCTAATAATACCAGTAACCATATTATTGCCCCGGTAATCAAATTATTGCCCCAATACTCATATTATTGCCCTCCAGTTGAATTGCATAAACTCTCAAAACCAAAATGAATACACTACAACCACAATTGATCAATTTATATGCATATTATTGCCCCCTGATACTTATATTATTGCCTCCCAATAATCATATTATTGCCCCCTTAATGAACATGTATAACTACTCAATAAAACTTTTTTTCATTCTTCTTTCCTTATAAAGCCTTACGCCAAATTTACTAAAAAACGCAGCAGCGTCCAAGCAGTGGCGTCGTCCAAGCCTACCAGTGAGAAGCCCGGACGGATTCAGGCGTGGAGCTTTGAGCTTCCCGGACCTCTGACGAACAAAAAAGTGCTCACCGGGCACCGGTCGGATCAATCGGGGATGATGACCTTTGTGGCGTCGAGAACGGCGCGGCAGTCTTTGTGAGCGAAAGAAGAAGACCCAATCTGTTGGTGAGCGAGAAGAGGCGGCGGTGTTGTGAACGAGAAAGAAGAAGACCCGATCTTCTCCTTCAACTACGACGGCGGCGTTGTGAGCGAGAAAGAAGAAGACGATCCGAGGAACTCACTCTTGTCGCGCTACCCTACACGGCTTCATCTCCTCCATCGGACCCTCATGCCCAGGAGCTGCCATGGTGAGAGAGAGAGAGAGAGAGAGAGAGGACCGTGCATATCGGAATCGGGAAGGATGAGAGAGGGAGAAAACGAAGATTGGAGGGATGAGAGAGAGAGAGAGAGAGAGAGAGAGAGAGATGAGTGTAATTTCTTTATAAACAACTGTTGGATTGGGTAAATGAGGTTAAAAAACTCTTAATGGAGTAAGTGGGCAATTTTTAGTCTAACATTGGGTAAGTAGTCACGGCCCCTTTAATTTTAATGTAAATTAACTTGGTTTTTATTGTGGGTCCGGATCAAGGGACACACAATTGTACCTAATTTTACACTCCTCATGAGGCCTTAGATTTTAAAACATTCAATGGTTTTAGATTAAGTGTGAGAATGACATGGCATAAATAACCAATAATATATATTTCAACCAAAATAAATAAATAAACTTTACTTTTTACGGAAGAAAAGTAAAATACAAAAATAATAAAGAATAATGAAATTAAACAAGAACAAGAACACCACATTGCATTCCCTAAGCTCCATCCCCGGTCATCACCTTCCCCAAATTCCAAATATAGAAATTGACATTCATAATGATCTGTGAATGGGGTATATGGAGCACCAATTCGATTCAACTTAACCCAAACCAAAATAAGAGGGAAACCATGGGCGATGGAGATTGGGAAGTAGTGGATGTTGAAGGAAGGTGAGAAGTCCTTGTGGGGTGTTGATCATCAAATGGCCTAAGGAGTAAGATTGATTGGGGTGCCTTGATTCGCCCAACCCAAGCGGCGTTCGACTAGAATAATGTTCTTGTACACTTGGGGATTTGGAACTGCACTGGGTGAAGAAACCCATTGAAATACCCCACAGGGGAAACGTTGCCATCGGTGATGTTAAACTTCATTACCAAAAAGCTGAAGAAAATAACAAGGGACACAATTAATCCCAGAATTCCAACCCAAAAATACAAGCTGAGGAAATATTATGGGAAGCATTAATAGAAAAAAATAAAACAGTTTAATCCACTTTTATTTGTCTCTTGTTTTTCTTTTTTGTTAGGAAATAAATCAAATGTCATGTCATTCTCACACTTAATCTAAAACCATTGAATGTTTTAAAATCTAAGGGCTCATGAGAAGTGTAAAAAATTGTGTACAATTGTGTGTCCCTTGATCGGACCCATTCTGAGATTGTAAAACATTCAATGGTTTTTAGATTAAGTGTGAAAATATTTATAACATAAATAACAATAATATATATTAGAGAGAATTTTTTTATCAAATTATGTCTAAATAATGTTATATCTTTGTTATTCTTTTGGTTTTCATGAGAAAAAAAAATGCAAAAGGATTTACATTCTGATGTTAGTTCACGACAATCTTTTTCAGAATTTCACGAATGCATCGAAGATTCATGAAAACACCGAGAAAATATATATACAACAAAGGGAGAAGCAATGAGCCATCAGATGTTTACATTAGCTAATGGTAAGAGCCTACTTATTAACTACCTACTAATAATCTCTTCGAGTACATGGAAAGGTTTGACAACTACATTAGGACTCGACTGCCAAGTTTCAAGTTTGTATTGCTTTGCTGTAAAAAAGGCATAAAAATCTTATTGGGTCTCGTAAGTACAAGGTCGGAGATAATCTTCTTTCACCTATATAGCATGGAGTTAGCATAGAAGTACTGCGATTGACAAGTATCCCAACTCCGTGAATACTTTCTTAAATAAATACATTATTCCTTGAAAACAGATCAACTACAAAATGAAAGAGAGGGAAAATAACACTAGTGAAAGTTTGTCCAATTTTTAAGTAAGATATTCGAGAAAACTAATAATTTAAAACTCTTAACTTCTGATATACGTTTGCCTAATCAGGTTTATAGTGGTAAAATGCATTCTATTCCATTTGTATTCCTGATGAAGTGTTGCAATGTCATTATTATTAAAGGTAGTATTGAAACCCAACTTCAAACAATCTAATGCTGTTTTGCTAGTCATAAATTAGACCATGTTGTTATTCTAGGTGAGCCAACCGGCTTTAAAATATGCTCTTTTAAATTTAGAGGTTGAGGAGAATTCTTTGTAACATAACAGAGTACAATTTAAGAACCAACCGACTCTTCAATTCTTGACTGAGTGTAATATGATAGTAAATTGTTTGTGAAAAATATATAATTTATGAATTTCTATATGGTATCCAGTATGTATTTCTTTCCCCTCATAACATACAGCTTTGTACATCCTCTAATGCGATTGTATTAGATTTTGCGACAGGTTTATCATTTCAATTTTGAATTTTTCCTGAGCTTTATCTTTTTAAGAATTTTTTATGAGTATTTGTTATGATGTCTAGCACAGTGGAAATAAACATAAGGCAAAACATACATCTACCGAGTACCGACTATCTTTAGTTCTTTACCCAATTTCATGGGCCATGCATCGGCGTCACAAAAACATAACAAACAATATTTTACGAATAAACGGGGAAAAACTCCGTCTAATTGCAAATTTAGTATCAACCTGTTTAGAGTTGGTTTTACTCAAAATTGCCAGTCATTCCAATCCAACTGTCTCCATGTTCCATTTCCAATTGACATGTCAAAAGCTTACAACAATAATGGGTGGAAAATTCTCAACTTCATGCAAAAATTTGCACTGGAGGATATTACTCAAAATATCCAGATGAAAGAGTAGAAGCATGGATAGAGTAAAATATTTCACAACACAATAACAAGTGCTTTATGTTTCCAATTTACAGCGAAGCCATCAACGGGTAACACACAAATCCAAATCAATCATCATCTTCAAGAACATTCCGGCCTCTGAATCTGGAAAACAGAAAGTAACACAAGGCGAAATATCAGTATAGGTATATCAGTCCCGATCCCTGGTCAGCAGCTGACCAGGGGAACGCTGCTAATAGGTATATATACCATGGAAAAGAAACAAAGTAAAAACTGTAATTAGATTGTCATGAGTCATGACTTACAGTGACTTTAGTCTGCTTGGTGGTTTGGTTGTTGATCTGTTCCAACAATGAAATAAGCTTCTCCTCGGTAACCTGACAATTGAAGTTCTAAGCACTTTGTTTCTCTTATAGATGAGCTCTTATGAATGCTTGCAGTGAGGAAAATAAAAACCATGGGGAAAGTATAAGACAGGCGAGGATATGAGAATGATACACCATACCTTCTCAACTATCTGACCCATTTGAGCAGCTCTTAGTAAAACATCCTCAACACCTCTTGCCTTCTCAGGTTTCACCAAAGCAATTCTAGCAACTGTAAATGCATAGCATTAAGTAAAAGATAATGTACAAGTACCTAGCCAAATTGCACTTGCTATGCATTTGACTGAACCACAGCAGATCGTTGCTTGGGATTAATTTATAAAAGATCGTGTCTTTTTCCGTCATTCTCAGTTTTGAAAAACTAAATATCCTTCCAAGATGTCTAAGTACTACATTATATTTACTAGTCAATAACAGTGATCCAAACATATTATCCTAAACCAGAAATAGTTTTCTCCTTATAGATCAAGTAATAAAAGGAAAATTCAGGGTAAAAGTAAATTAAGAACTCAAATGCCTATTTCCGATATCAACTTACGTCTTTCTCGAGCTTCAGATGACAAAATCTGACTAAGCATCATCTGCCTCCGTTCTTCTGCCTCCCTACATTTTTATTGCTTTATGTATGAGATTAACAAGAACATTATTGGTACAAAAGAAAACAAAGTAACGCCCTAATTGATTTAAAACCCAACCTCTTGGCATCATCATTTGCCTTCTGCTGTTCAGGGTTTTGCTGCCCTCTGGCCCCTCCTATGTATCAATATAAAGTAGTAGAGGTCAGCACAAAATTGCCAAGAAAGGCAACCTCTTTTGAGCAAAGATATTCAGAAAAACTCAAGTTATTGAGTACTTACAGCGCCTTGTTGAGCCATAAGCTCCTGCATTCTTCTTTGTCTGATTGCTTGAGTTAGGGATCAGCCTAAGAATGGAATCCATAAAGTTAAATAACAACAAACATCCAATGACAGGCAAGCAAAAACTTAACAATCGATCACAATGACAAAAAGCATAAGTGTTAATAATATGCAAACAACAAAGATGGGTACACCACAAAATAACACTTAACAGTTTCTGGTTTGCGTCTTCCATCCATTCACCTGTATAGACTTAATGAGAAAGAAACAATGAAAAGAAGGCAGTGATTCTGTTGATCTAATCAAGTCGAGTAAGTTAACTCTGACCGTCTAGTTGAAAAATATGAACGAGTATCCTACATTTCTCGACATGATACAGCCAACTGGGGGTCCCTAAATTCAGATATGCATTACAAGAGTGTAAAAGGGTTTCACAACTTCACTTGCACTTCAATTCCAAACCCTAAACTACTTATACTGTCTGAAGTCATTACTTGCTACTACTGCTAATAACATGGATCAAAGCATGTTTAATACTACTTCTCAGTCAAATTCAGCTCCAAATCCATTTATCAGCCAATTACATGACAAAAACACATTTGAATAGTACAAATTGATTAAAACCCAGTCCTAATCTATATAAATATAACAAGTAGGATATGATAGAAAAGACAAAAACTTTGAGAACCCTAATTCTAAGTAGAAGGAAATTGAAATTGAGGGAGAGAATTTACCATTGATTCAAATTGTGAGTAGAGATCTAAGCGCTCCGACCTGGGTTTGCGTTGGTCGGACGCGAATTCAGAAATCTTTATATATAGAGAGGGACTTGTGTCATTTGCTTTTGGTGAAGAAAAAAGGACGAAAGGAAAACTGGGCCGACCCAGTAGTTCATTCGATTTGTGTTTCGAGTTGGTCCATTTAGGTTTCTAACGGCCCACATAGCTATGATGAAAGCCGAAGCTCAAGCTTTTGCGACCCACGGCCCCCCCTTTTGTTTTTGTCGTAAAATTCAAATTACGTGACTGTCTTAATTAGAGGAGTTGTGTCACGTTAGGAGTTAACATATTAATGAAATTTTCAAAATTTTAAATTTATATAATCTGTGTAAAATGATGGATATCAAGAACAACTTTTCTTCCTTTAAAGTTGTAGACGTAATGTCACCTAATTGGACGATGGAAACAAAAATTTGTGGTCTGAATGAACGCCTAGTTTACACCTTTGATTGTGATTATCAAAGGGCGGAACCGATATATGGTATGAGGGACTAGACCCCCAACATTTGTCTGCATCATTCTTAAATCAATTATACCTCATACAATTATATAGAAATTGACCTTAATTCAATTCTTGGACCCCCTCCTAACCAATAGCAGCAACACAAGTTCCAAAAACAAAGAGAATAATTCAGAATATCAGTGTACTAATTACCCAATTTATAATAAGGAAATATGAAAATGCTGCTTGCTTGCTTAGGTTTAGAAGATTTTTAATCTATTGTCATTGATGTCTAGCTTTTCGGGTATCCTAGTTTTGCAATTCTTGAACCGCTTTCCCCAAGTTTTTAAATCCTAGTTTGGTCTCTAGCGATCATCATCACCATCAACATCTTTCAAAATAAAATTTGGTGGTTTTGCTTAAAAATGATGATTTTTTGTTTGAATAGAAGAAAATTAAAACTTTTAATTTAAAGATTGAAAGCGTGTTTAGTGCGGCTTATTGAGATGAATGAATTAAGAGGCGATTACACTTTATCAATTTAAAAACTTCATTCACACACCAATCACTTCAATACATTATGTAGTTACACGCTTTCGCTACAAAATTCGGTTGAGATTGAAACTTTACAATAGAAGTGCATGTTTCTATTTTTGCACTTAACAAAAAAGATAAAACCGTTTCAGATTTGCAGAAATTTGCTGGACTCGATAACCAGCCCGTCCCCAGAAAAAGGTAATGCTCTCTTAATCAACAGTCAGAAAAGCAGGAATATAAAATCATGGAATAGATTCTGCATGAAAATAAATCCATTTATAAAAAATCAAACCAAAAGATGCAAGTGGGCCCAACATGTCACGTGTCTCTTATAAAGAAAAAACACGTCACTTGCCTCTAGTCCCTCCCACACTATAATTATTTTCACACTTTGACCAACTTAAAGAAATGACAAAAAAGAAAATGACAAACGGTGTAGCATATCGATTGAGTGCACATTATTAGTGTATGATATATGGTAAGGAGAGACTTTTATTATTATTCAGAACTTATTCTAATTTCTATTCTGAGAATTGAGATTCAGATTTTATGTCCCTCGATCCCCAATATTTCTTTAATAAATAGGCCGGGTGGGATGAGACTTTAAGGTGAGTTCTAAATCCCTCTTCACAAAAGAAATACTTGATTGCTTAGCATCTTTCAAGAAGTGAAAAAGCGATTTTAAGTTTTCAAAGAGAAGAACTAGTTGCACGCCTTCTTGGGGACGTCGTCGGACGGGTAGGTTTCGATTCTTAGTCGGTAGATGAAGGTCGAGCGGAGTATAAACGAGAATGAGGAAGGTCGATGGTGGAGTCATCCAGGTATGCAAGCTAGCGAGATCGCCGAGCGATGCAACCGGGCTAACTTGGGCCAACAAATATGCCTTTGGCGAGGTGGAAATTCGGAGGTTGGGGGTGTTTGGCTCCAATTTTCTGCTGCGGTGGTCATGATCTCTTTTCTTGCTTGGCGTGCCGACCCGGATTGAGGTGTGGTCGTGGGGTGTCCCTTGACCGACTTCTTTCAAGCAATTGTAGGCGAGGAGAGCACAAACCTGCGTCGTGGGATTCTTTACGCCTCGTGGTGAGGACTTTGCTGAAGTTTCTTCTTGTTAACACAATCGATACTCAATATTGTAGATCGGCGAGGCGACATCACCGGAAATGTTGAGATCTTGCTAAAGCGTGACTTTAAGCTTGGTGAGTTGCTAGGGCGTTACCCTTGCTTGGCCGGTTCCGCAAAGCAGATTGTGGTCGCTGACACTACCGGCCGGCTCTCAGGAGACTAGGGACCAAGCACGTTGGAGCCGAGGAGGGTTTGGTGGCGAAAGTGGAAGCCACGAGAAGACTAGGACTAGGAGTGTGATCACCGCTAAGAGAAAGAGAAGGAGGAGGAGTTGCTCTTGAGAGGTTTGCTCTAGAGAGAACTTAGATCATCTTAGAGATGTTGTTGTTGAATGTGAATGTGTGTGTGTCTTAGAATGAGAGGAGAATGTGTTTATATAGGGAAGAAAAAGAAGAGTGAAATGATGAGTGAAATAAAAATAATAAAAAGTAGATCTAAGTTCACTTGTAAAATATGGAAAGATAGAGAAAAGATAAAATGAAAGCAAAGCATGAAGGTGCAGCAACAAATACGGGAAGTGGTGATGATCTATTAAAAGAGATTATAGAAAAAAATATATCCAAGGAAAAAGAGAAAAGCATCTAGCTTTCTTCATGTGGGTAGGAAACATGAACATGTGAATATTGAGCTGGTTTTTAGGTCAGTTTCTGCCTCTTTATTCCTTCAATTATTTCTCCAACAAGACTTCATTATATGCCTTCGACTTCTTCATATGAAATGTTCCACTATGAGTGTAGATCATCGACAAATTTTCAGATTTTTATTCCATGTGGTTGGGCCGAAAATGCTGCTTTGGACCTCTTACAGTCCAGTTTTCGGTTTTGCTTCCGTAGAAAATTGGGCTGATTGTTTGAAGGCCTTCCCACTCAAAAAGCTCTTGCACTCTTCATAAGAAATGATCATTGGGCTGTCTAGAATGGATCTGAAAAGTTTCAGCACATTTTAGATTTCATTTGGTTAGTCTCACACCCTCCTTCCTTGTCTAGCTTCGGTTTTCCTAGCCGAAGTAGGAAAAATATGCTAAAGTTGACTTGTCATACTTCCATAGTAGGCTTTATTTAGCCTCTAAATATATATTTCGAGCTTGTCGACAATATATAGCTTGAGCCTTGATATTGGCTCAATTTCTCCAAGACGCGTGTCTTGTCGCCAAAATGTTCATTTTGGGTCCAAGCGAGGGAGGCGTGTGGCTTATTTGAGGTTACAATCCGAATCCGGGTGCAATCGACCACATTGCAAATGGATATTCGGCAACGATTAAGCGTGCTGCCCTATTTGAGTGCTTGACTGACGGTGATTGGACTTACGTATTTACTTGGCTGCGGGGATAGGCGTAGGCGTGGTGCGGCCCACTAGTTCCGGTCGAGATTACTTGGCATCATGATTCGCTGGTAAGGTTGATGGTGATGGCCAACATGGGTTGCGTGGGCTGTCTTCCTTCATTGGGCTCTCTTGGTGGGCTTATATTATGTATTTTTAGTTTTGTTATTTTGTTTCAAATATTTACAATAAATCTCTCTGGAGCCTTTGGTAAGGTCACGTGAAATGATGTACGGTGCATACTTTCGATATACCTTATGCACGCCTTCTAAGCGAGGCGGCCAGATCTTGAATTGGGTGCAATCTCCCTAGTGAGGATGAAAGCGTCGTCGCGAGGGATTTATTTACGGTCTTGACATATTGGGAAAACTATTTTATTGGTTTTATGACATTGCTTTAACTTTTCGATGTGCCACTACATCTTGTAAAGCAAATGGAGTAGTCCATATGACACTTTTGCTATTTAGTGCATGTTAGAATACATTGTAGCGATAGAGACTTTACATTATTATTGTAAGGTTCTCTTGAGGTGTGTATTGTAATATGAAGTTTAGACATTATGTCCGGCTCTCCTTTGTATTCATCAGCTTTTTCAATGAAGGTTTGAGGGCGGTGACCAGCCCTTATTCAAAAAAAATAATAATAACAAAAGAAAGAAGAAGTCTGCACTTGCGACTCAATAGAAATAGAAGGTTCAAAAACATCGTGTATATATTTTTATTATTAAAAAATATATAATATCGATATTTTTATTATCCCCAACTGCTTCACTGTAATAAAAGACTGCTTACTTCACCATGAAGTCAAACACTCACTGACAGAACACCCTCACATGATTCAAGAAGCTCAGAATCACAAAACCCAAATCTCAAAGCTCCCAAAAATCTCATTTTGAGGTTGAAGAAAGCTCAGAATGGGTTTCACAATGGGTCTCAACTTGCTTCTCTTAATGGCCATGGTGGCCACCAACATTCTCTCCCTCTACCACCTCTCCTCCACCATCCAATCCCCCAAACAATCCCTCCCAAGAACCCAGTCCCTGATCACCTCCTCCACCAGCTCCACACCATACGCGCCACCATCAACCACCTCACGCGCAGCCACCCGCCTCCACGCGCCGCTTCCTCCCTCCACCTTCAAACCCTCCTCGGATCTCCTCCTCTACTCCCGCCTCTCCCCAATAGCCTCCCTCCTGCCACAACCACCCTGACCTCCTCAACAAGTACATGGACTACACACCCTTCTCGCTCTGCCCCGCCGACTCCGACATTGCCGAGACTCTCATCCTCCGCGGCTGCCACCCCCTCCCTCGCCGCCGATGCTTCTCCAGAACGCCGCAGAAGCCCACATCTTCACTTTCTCATGACCCTTTCGCTTCTTCTCTCCCGGATCAAAATGTCCTATGGGACAAGTACACCTGCAAGAGCTTCAGCTGCCTCAACCGCCACCATCCCACCTCCGGTTTCGATTTGAACGGCGAGCTGACCAATTTTATGACCTACAAGTCCGAGCTGGACCTCCCCATCCCGCAGCTCTTCCAAATCGCCAAGGCCGCCGGAGCTGTCCTCCGCCTCGGCCTCGACATCAGCAGCGGCACACCGGGACCTTCGCCGCCAGGATGAAGCTGTACAATGTGACGGTTGTTACCACAACGATGAATTTTGGCGCGCCGAACAATGAGGCGGTGGCGCTGAGGGGCTGGTGCCGCTGCACGTGCCGCTGCAGCAGCGGTTTCCGGTGTTCGATGGGGTGATGGATCTGGTGCGGTGCGGGCACGCGGTGAACAGGTGGATTCCGGTGGACGGCGTTGGAGTTTTTTGTTGTATGACGCGGATAGGGGTGTTGAGGGGAGGAGGGTACTCTGTGGTTGGATCATTTCTTCAGCAAGGGGGTGGATCTCGAGAAGGTTTTCGGGCCGTTGATTGGGAAGTTGGGGTACCGGAGAGTGAAGTGGGCGACGGCGAGTCAAGAATGAGAAGAATGGGGAGGTTTACTTGACTGCTCTTCTGCAAAAGCCTGTCTCAAGATGAGGTTCCAAGCTTCAGGTACTAAACTGATATAATGTGGTTGTTTGTTTTGGTAGCTGTTAGTATGTCTCTTCAATCTGAGTTTTGTTGGCAATGTGGGTTAGTGCAATGAGTAGTTGTAGTGTTAGCTGAAATATAAGTATGCTTAAAGTAGATCCAGAGTTGCATCACTCTTTTAGTTGATATGATGGCATTGAAATTTTCTGTTGGATGAAATTTGATGGGACTTTTGCTACCCGAAGTTTGAATTAGGTAGAGATCTTTATGCAAGACAACAATAGCACAAGCTCTTTCATTGCAAACAACTAACTAGTTTTTTAGGAAGATCACACCTGAAATGCACAAAGCAGGAAGCATAGCACATTCAACTTGCATTGCCTTATACTGCCCACTTGAGCAGGAACACACTAATTCTGTAACACCAGCCTACCGTCGTCAGTGTGGGTGTTGTAATTACTGGCTTTATAGTAAGAATAAAACTTTTTCCTGCCCCACTTGACCAATTTATTTTAGGAAGTGTTTGTTGACAAAAGTTACAATTTGTGTTGTATCTTTTCTGTCTACATACTTGAAATGACATTTAAGTTTGTTTGTTAAGATCTCCTGGATATTTAACTAATATAGGAATGGTAGAGAGGAACTTCAGATGTGCTTGCTATGTTTTACTGGTGCCATGATTCTTCTAGTAATTTCAGACAAGGAAAAAAATGGTTCTTCTAGTAATGAAGAATGCAAGAGCTGATGTATGTTAAACCTTGGATACTTTTTTGGAGACAAGGCATTGGCATTTTAATATTCGTAGTATTGTATTCTAGAATTAGTCTGACACTGTAACCATAAGGTTTTGTTTTGATCATATATGAATATGGGTGTTCTGGTATTTTTTAATTTCTACTAAAAATGGATCAGAACTTTTTTCCTAGCCCACTTGACCGAGTTATTTTAGGAAGAACTCTTCTAAAGGTTAAGTAGCAATACAATTTGCTAACAGATATCCTGCTGTTTTGAAGGGAAATTTGAGTGTGTTTCCTGGATATTAGACTAATATAGAATGGTGTAAAAGCGAACTTCAGATGTGCTCTAGGTTTTAGGCCTTTGCTTGTGTAATTGTTCTTCTTTATGCACAATGCATGTTAAACCTTGGATACTTTTAGGAGACATGGCATTTGCATTTCAATTATTGTAGTATAGTATTCTAAACTAGTCTGACATTGTAACCATAAGGTTTTGATCATATATGAGTCATACTCTAGATTACCTCCATTACTCAGAGATGGATCATTCCAGTATCTATTTTTATGATATGTCAAAACTAATGCACGGTTTCAAGATTTTTCTGTTCAGACAAAAAGAAGATAAACCTGAGCTTTTGTATTTGGAGACTAGGAGAGAAACTGATGGAGAGAAAGTTCCTGGTTGTTTGATGCTGTAATGGCACAGTGATTCTTACATTTATGCAACTTTCAATCTGACGACTTTGTGATGTGGTTTGGTTGGCTTTGCAGGTTTGATGTCAAATTTTGCTGTCGATGAGGACCTCAGCATGCAGAATCACCTTTCCTAGGAGTGCATCAGTATTAACCAATGAAGCAGAATATATTAACATCATCTGAGGTGGGTTAAACATTTTAGCTACTTATGAACAACTGTGGAATGTTACAAAAAGAACATTTTATAGGATCATGAGCAGGGTGTAAATTCAGATGAAGCCCCAGAAGAAATGTAAAATGGCCTTTTGTTGGCCTCTTGTCTGCTTGTAAGATTTATTCCGATTAGTTCTTTAGATACACATCTGCAGAAAGGGAAATTTATAACCTTTCCATTTTAGTTTTCTGATTTATTTATTTTTTCAACAACGAAAAGAAGATTTCCAAACAAAACCATAAATCCAGCTGATCTGGAATGCTGGTTGAAGTGTTATAAAAGTGGGGATTCCGTGCACATAAAAGCTTGACTACCAAAAAGAAGTTGAGCATACTCCTGGAAAGTTGCATTATACTTTTGAGATTTTGACTTGCATCTTCCTTCAGTCTTTAATCTTTACCAAAAGACCGGTTGAATAGTCTTTCCCCAAGACATTGCGGGCTCAATCATACACAGATATTAGGATGATCCCATTTCGAAGCGAGATAATCAGAAAGTATGACGCGTATATGATCAACAACTGATGGATTTATGATGCTACTATTTTTGGCATATGAATCAATTTGCTAAGAGGTAAAGCAGTAATCAACAAAAAGACTGGTTAATTACATACAACCTTTCCCCAAGACATTGCAGGTACAAGGAAAATTTAATTAATAAAATAGGACTAAGAACTTGGAGAACCTACACCCTCAGACAAAAACTACTGCATGCATAATGATATAATTTCATCACAAAAACATTTTAACAGGATCAAGGTCTGGATGATGACCTGCAGCGAACATTTTGTTGTAGCTACAGATAATTTTTTCAACTTAAATTCATTTTCATATATGCAGGGAGCTGCAGATCAGGAAAGTGGCTTATGATACCTTTGCTTCTGCAACATCAGCTACGAGCTTAAGCATATCCAGTCCTTTTGTGACGGATTTTAACTCTTCTTCACCTATTCATTTTAACAAACCACTTTCACTCATCAAATTCTATCCATCCACCTAAAGCAAAAATACATACTGGAAGAGAAGAAGCAAATAACAGATACTGTAGGTGATCAATAACTCAGTGAACCACAAACCTATGGGAGTAGATCACCTGCCAATTCTTCAATCAAAAGGATGCATATCCTTTTGAGTTGCATAACAAACACTTCTTTGTTGAGCAACTCTGAAACAAACCAGAAAATCGTGTCCAGTTAAAATTTAGCATACAATCCAACTATTTCACCGTTAGTATTACCAAAATTTGATACTATGCAACAAAAGCATTAACAACCAATGCTAGTCAGATATTCGATAAGAGTCATTGGACAAGCAAAACCAATTAGTAAGGTTCCTTCCTAGCTATAATGAAGTAGTACCTCTATATTTTGTAAACCAGAAAAAGTCCACTAAGGAGAAGAAGAAAGCAAAAACAAAGATTCAACCCCACAAGAACAAAAAGAAAAACTGATAAACAAATCCCAATTGCAACCTACAAAAACATGACGCATTCATTGCGTATGTAGTCATTGAACTAACTAATATCCGAGAGAGTAAAAAGGATTCGTAAAAAACACTACCAAGTAGTAGTAGGTGACATGTGTATTCCTAACTGCCAAAGCAGTATTGTGACCAACTTTCTAAAGTTTGATCATAAAGGTCTTGGTTAAGCATATCTCAAAGCTGTAAAACAGGTCCGTAAGATTTAGAATAGCCAAGGTAATAAACTTTGACAAACTAATAAATCACCGGAGTTGCTCACACAGGACCTTATTTAAGTTTTTGATCCCGTGGACCAGCGATTGCACAGTAGAAAAATTAGGCTTTCCAAGCTTAAGTATCTCTTCTCTCATAAGAAGTGAGGAAAATGTATCTGATGCTTACAGGAAATAAAATTTAAATTTCGTGAACGGATGTGTATGGAACAATGGCATCAAAATGGCTTTCAGAGGATTATATCAAAAGTAATGCATGGGATGTTCTGCTACATCTGCAGTTCAAGACAATGTATAAGGTTTTGGTATATATAAATATTGAAGTTCGGAGTTGCATCTCATTAATTATCAAATAAAAAATGGTGAGGTGAATTAAAGGTCACACTTTCACTTTGGCCGGCCAGTGCAAAAAGTTCTAAATCCAGAAACTGTGTTTCTAGTGGATGACACCCCATTATTGTTCTGTACGTAGTATCTAAAAAACTAAGCTACTCGATCGAATAGTATTTTAAGTACAGAATTTCATTCTCTACAAACTCAGAAAGGGGAAGTGAAGTACTGGATAACAAAATTGTAAATTTTGAAAGGAGAAAAGAGGATTCACAGTCAATAATTAGACAAAAATAAAAGCGAAAGCGAAAGCAGATTCTTTCGGTATAAAATTGAAGGCATTTCATTTCGCCGGTTGGATTCAATGCAAAAGTACAAATGATATACCATACAGATTAACCTTTAGGCAGACAACTCAAAGTCCATTGTGTTCATCATAATATAATTCAGGCATTAAACACAATACAAGTAATATACACACACCTATATTTAAAATTAAACTCAATACTAGTTTTTCACTCTATTCTTTTAAATTTTTCATCATAATGAAGAACATGCGCACTAATTCCAAAGTAACAATCCTAAAATCAGTTATTTCTAGATTGATCAAGCATTAGCCATTGAACTTCAAAAATATAGGGAATCAGTTATTTAAATTTAACACCTTTTAAGGGTATATATTACCTTTTCAAATTCAAACTCAATACTCTTTGAAAGGGATTGCCGAAGATATTTACGTTTCATAAATTGTAAGGATTATACTAGTATTAAATATACCACATTTGACAACAAAAAATCCACCAATCAATAAAATGAAATGGGATCCCTCAATAAAAGATTCGAAATTCAAAGGGAAGAGATAATTGCGGCATTAATGCAAAAACCAAAACTAAATCGGGATCGATCCTTAAATATAGTTGGCCGGTTGAAAACACACTAATTGTGAGATAAAAAGACCATAGTTATCCATCTTAAACTTTATTACTGGATCAGTTTTTATTTATTTTTTATCGGATACTCGATCAGCTTTTACAAATTCAAAAGTTAACATACATATGAGACCCTAAAACGCTAAAACATAGGACACTAACCATAAAACCAACGGAATTCAATAACAAAAGTTTAGGGAACTCAATCCCATGCACTCAGGAAACGTGATTGAATCAGAAATAGGATGTAGAGATCCCCAATTGACGTGAGGATGTACTGCCTCTGCTCATTTTATAATATATAAAATATAAGTATAGATATATATATATATATATATATATATATATATATAAATTTATATTTGAGCATTTAGGGTTTAGTATGGAGGATAATGGAGAAAAAGTTGCTCGCCGGAAAGGTCCGTCCATCGTGGGAAGGAAACGGAAGTTCCGATCACTAAGTAAGGTAATGGAAGATACTGCAGGAAGAAGAAAATGGGCCAAGTTAGAGGGTGGACTGCTTAACCAATGTGTTTTGGAAGACTAGGAATAGAGTCACTGCTTTTTGAATGTGTCTTTTGTCTGCAAATCATGGCACAAAGCAACCCAGGATCCTCTGTGCTGGCAAAACCTCCTCATTCCCAGAGTTTTTACCACTACTCGAACCCAAGAGTCTCGGCCCGGAGCCATTTTACTACAAGTTTGTTGATAAATGTCAAGTCAAAGAAGAACACTACTTTCTCCATCAGTGCTTTGTAAGGATGGTAGTGGCTCGCTAGCCACGGAAAGGCCATCGAGATCAAACTCCCTGGCTTTATAACTGAAGAGACCTTGAGGTACGTTTCGGATGCATGTCCCGGGGTTAGGGTTTGTGCATGCCAGATGATATAGTCATTTTAAGCATTCTAGGCTTATTGCGAAATTGATTGGCAAGTGGAAGATGTTGGAGCAATTGCATTTGGGCGGCAATCTCAAGAAGATTGTCACACTTCGAGCACAATTGGATAAGCAAAGGACAAAATGATTTGTTTGCCATGGGAGATTATTGTTCGTGTGAAACCATATTGGACGAGATCGTGATGCAGATTGGCATTCACTGCAATCATTTTGTAGGTCTCAGAATTGCTCATGCTTATATTGATGAAGTAGAGGCATCGATTATTGCGGAATCGTTGCCGAATCTTAAATACTTGTGGGTTGAAGAGTCTCACTCTTTGAAGGGGACAGTCTTGTCACGCTAGTGCAGGGGCTGCAAACAACTTGAGGTTTTGGATGTCACTGACTGTGGAGAACTTGAACACAGTGATGCAGTGATATGAAGGAAATAGCAACCCTTGCTAAGGGCTATGGTATTGAATTTCTATGGCAAGGTGGACGTGAAGATGCTGATTATTGTGGTCTTGATTTTCCAAGAACCGGTCGAGGAAGTTGCTTTTAACCAAGGTTCGTGTGAGACAATGTCCACGGATGAGCACCGGTGGAATAGCACCATCGAGGCTCCTGTAGCTCATAGAAAATAATGCATTTGTCTTCCCTGGTGACAATGTCCTCATTCTCATTTCTAAGCTGAAATTTTCTGTCCATTTACTTTACCTTGCTTCGCCTCTTTTTTTTTTTTTTTTTTTAATTGCAGCTTCTTGTAATTCATGAAGGAACTTTTTCTTTAGTATTACTGGAGCCAAAATGCCTAGAATGTAAGATGGTTTCATTGTGACACTGGACTAAAAAGCTGAACTGATAATACAATGCTATGTAGTTTCTGATGCACACACCTTAAATATGCATCGTCTATATGCCACTTGAGCAGAAACAAGGCTGTACTTCTGAACATCAGCTATATATATATATATATCGCCACAAAATTCATCAATGCGGGTGTTTTAATTATTGGTTTCTGGTTTCAAAGGGTACTAATTTTTCTCAGAGGTGGACCTGACCATGTTAATTTAGGGAAGATCTTCTCCTATATATAAAAGGTAAACTAGTGAAAGAAATTCCCCAAACACCACAAATTTTGCTCTCTGAGGAGGAAATTTTGAATTATTTTTACACTGCTATAGAATGGAGGCATGTTTTGCTGTTGCCACGTAAGAAGTTGAGAGTAGATTCACTCCACCCAGCGACTTGGTTCTCAACACCTGCATCGTCACCAAAATGTTAGTAATTAAAATGTCGAATAAGTCATAATTAAGTGAATATTTGTGTAAATATCACTTACAAATGCATAAAATACATATCCTTACAAATGCATAAAATACACATAGATATATAGGAACAAAACTAAACTAGGGCAAGCGATCTAATCAGCCTAAAGCCAAGTACAAACTCAGATTGGCCGAGCGAACTCCAGTTTAGCATCTCAAATATCAAACACCACAACTCTCACTCTCATGTCAGAGACCAGCAAACACCAAACATACCCTTAAGTTACTATATACAAAATCATCACAAACTGATTTCCTCTGATCCCTTAAAACAAATATCCAGAGACTAAAAACTAAAGCCGCTGAACTAAGCTTGACTTTGAACTGCATGTCAACGTTCGGACGGTACAGTTGAGTTTATTATTCTTGCTTACTGAACAAAACTTTTGAAACAGTATGTGATTGTCTTGAAATAAGATCCAGCAAGATCCACTTGAATGAAAACGTGCCCTAGATTAAGCAGCGCTATTACAATTACAAAAAAGCAATCTAGCTTACAAATTCAAATAACAAAATACATGATAAAGTTGCTGACAGTACGTGCTTGTATGGTGAGTGATCGACCAGCTCTACCGTGGACCTTGTTGCCAAGCTTCATTTATATTTGTATGTTTTGGTCATAGTAAGCACAGAAAGTTTTACAAAACAATATCACAAGCCATGAGATTGCATAGATGAAGCATGCTATGCATTTGAACCACACATCCGGAAACGGAATTGTGTATGGATATGAAGAATGCAGTGACTCCAAAAGAAGATGCCAAATCGCTCGAGCACCTGAGCAACTACTGGACAGTTGGAATGAACTGACTTGCTCATAAAGAAACAAGTAAAGGCAAGCAGGATGGCCAGGTTGAGGAAAGTAGAAGACTATAGAATTTGGACAGATAGGGAGAGCTATCTCAACTGCCGATGCTAAGCTAAATACAACAATTATCTTTGCCCAATCTAGGTTGTGGTTGTGCGGTGCTTGATCAGACACTTCTTCTGGGTCACAATGAGGACTATCAAATGGGTTCAGCTTCTGAACTAGCTGGAGCAATTTAACTGCAGTGAAAGCTGAACTACGTACTGGTGAAATGAACTTGGGTGATAGTCAGAGATAAAAAGATGACAGCCAATTAAGAGGAAGTAAAAAGCGGAAAACAAGCAACTAAATTCTGATGATCGGGCTCCACTGCTTCTGGGTCAGGAGGAGTTGGAAGACCGCCATGAAATGGGATAAGTTTCTGAACTAGCTGCAGCGCGCAGTTTTGTACTAGCAGCAGCAGCAAAACTCATTTTGGTGGCAAAAAATAGAAAGCGAAGAACAAAGAAAGGAAATTAAGCAAGAGATGTGAAGGAGTTTGCTTCATATATAGGTACGTTGAACGATTTGGAATTTGGTAGAACAGCTCGGTACTCTATTAAAAGGTTGAACGCGACAATAATTTGTGTAAAAAGATAAGCGTAATCTAATGGCATAATTCCATTGTAAGCGTACGATTGGAAGTAAATGTGTCTTGGGCTTTCTTCTTCTTGAAAGTTTATGTACTGATATGTCACACTATGCGTCTTGAGCTTCCACCACACTTTCTTCTTGGTATGTTGTGTGTTTAGAAACACTTATGCACTCTCATGATATCATGAGTTATGAAGTAAATTTTGTTTTCTTTGTCCATGGAGGTTAATACATACAGATTGTTGTACATTTTTGCATTTTCTTGTGCCCAAGTAGTAGTAGTGTGACCTCGCCACCATGGGACTGTTGCACTTTTCATCTAACTTCCAGAAAACAAATCGACTTAAATGTAAAAATTATGTACGTACTCTCAATTTTAAATATAGATTCAAAGACGATTGACCAAATATTAGGAGAACACTACTGATATATGTGTGAAGTAAATAGTAAGGGTATAACCCAATGCTAGTGCATATACTACAATCCAAATCCAAACAAGTCTTTTTTGTTTTTTGTTTTTTGCGCTAAACAGCAACTTCTTCAGCTATTATTTTAACTTAAAAAAAGACGATGAATCAAAATATATCTGTACAAGTTGCTACATATATAAATTTCCCTCCTAGCTTTTTAAGTTCCTTGACGTACGCAAATATTGGTCAATAGTCAACTGCGCAGTTCTATTCAAGAAGATTGACTATTGAGTATAGGGCCAGTTTGGGATTGCCGTGACTTTAAAAACTGGCGAATGCCGCCGGTTGTGAGAATAATTAGCTGTGAATTAAAACAGTTTCTTGTTTGGTAAATAATATTTTAAAAAGTATTGTCGATTATATAAAACAATTGCGTAAGTAGCGTGTTTTGATCCGTACAGAACTTCTAAAAGCAACCTCTCGGGCTACTTCTAAAAATCTGTTCGCCTTGATTGACCTATAACTTTCAATTAAAGCTGTTTTTATTTATTTACCAAACACAATAAAATCTAAAATTTTGAACAAAAGCTGATTTTTTAAAAGCGAGGCTAATATCCCAAACGGGCCTTAAAAGGTCAAATTATAGGTTACAAAGAGTACACCAAGCGGCTAGTGCTTTTTGTAGCGGCTTATTACCCCTATTTGGAATAGAGAACGCATGCATCCGGGTTTCTTGGAGTCTCTTAATATAAGAAGACGAGCATCGCTCGCATAATAACCCTCATGAACTATTATCTATGTATAGTAATCTTTGTGACAGCGACAATATTACCAAAACTATAAGAAAAAACAAAAACAATTTTAGTAATGTGCTTACAACATGACCACGAAATCTATGAGACAATTCAATGAAAAGAAAAGGAGTTCAGTCCATGACGTAAACTCAATATGTTGTTGATCATAACTTGGTTCCTGCTTTAAGAGTCGGAATGTCACGCCCCCAGAATTTTGAATAATCAATTCAAAAGTCAAAACATGAATAATACAATTACAAATAACGCCGCTGAATTTTTTCTCACAAACAACCACACTTCACACCTCTCAATGTTACATAACTCAATTCCTCAAGTTACATATTACAACGACTTACCTCACCAAATTAAATTACAATACTCAAAGAGCATAACAAACCTCACAATATAAATCCAGATTTACACAAAAGCAAATTACTCTACGCAGCTGATCACCTTCCCATTCTCTGACACTGTAGGATTACCCGCTAATCACCGTTTGAATGAATAGTGTACCGGATTGCAAACAATACAAACCCGGTAAGCTTTTGCAAAGCTTCGTATGAGTAAATGAAAGGATTACTTACGATTTAAATTAACCAAATCAACTCAAGCATAAATTCAACTCAAGTATTTTCTTTTGCATAATAATTGAAGTGTACAACGTCACTTCAAGCATCAATCAACTCACATCTCAACATGACTACTCAAAAACAACAACTAAATTTTCCTTACTCAATATATATACTCACGGGCTTATGATTAATTATATTAATCAACCCATGCAAGATATGTCATACCTAAGGGCATATGATAACCTCGCTTATCCCCCAAGCGTATGATGGCGCATGGACTAGAGCTCTAACTGAATCGTAATGTGTCACCTGGGCCAAGGTTCACGCTTACACGAATAACTGCTTCCTCAATTCACTCGACTCCTCATTTTAATTCATCTCCAACGACTCAACTATCGCACTTTACTCAATTACTCTTTATCAAAATCAACTCAACATATAAGATAAATCACATATTCCAAAGGGTAATGCTCAAAATATAACTTCGATAAATCACATCAATACTTCACCCGATGTCACACCATCCAATATATATTCCACGTAAATATATATATAATGTGAAGTCACCCACACAAGAGTGACCACTAATACCAACTATAGTTCACATGCAATAAAATCTAGAAATTCATTTTTATAGTTTTAAATACATTTTACTTACCTGTGGACCGTGAGTTGAGCAAGTCCATATAATTTAAAACAAATATTTATTTTATAAAACAATTTCCACAAATTCACAATTAAATAAAATCACCGAATTTCGGTTCGTAAATGAACCATGTGCGATTTACTCACCTCGATATTCCTTCGTCTTCAATTCAACACAATACACACGAAACCGGCCACCCAAGGAAGACCGTCACAATCACCTAATCAAACATGACCTTAACTTAGCCAACAACTCAAAAACATACTCAAACGACAATCCAACTGGTGGATCGAAATTAAATGATGATCCAACGGCGGTGGGATCCTCACGCAGATCGCCTTAGGATCATCCTCCAAAATCATCACGAAGATCCAACGGTCGGATCTTCCTGAATCGTCCTTACTAACATCTTCACAAATTTATCACGAAAATCCGGCGGCCACGGATTCTCACGAATCGCCTCCCTAATAACTATTTAGCAATTATCACGAAGATCCAGCGGTCGGATCTTCACCCATGACCACACAAAGCCACTGGGACAGTCATAAGATCAACATATCAAAACTACAAGTCCATCGGACGGTCCGATCTTCACAGATCACAAATCGAGCGATTGAAATCGATCGAAATCGTAAAATTCATAACTTAATCATACGATATCCAAAAATTGCGTATAATATATTGACAAGATCGTATTTAAATGTAGAATCTAAAATGTACAGAAACCATATTTTTGACTTCGGAGGTGGCCGGAAATGGCCGCCGGAGTTAAGTGTGGCAGCCGCCACGAACCACCGCCAATGGTGGCCGAGGCCGGCCTACTCCTCTTCATCTCATCAAGCCTAACTACTTTCCTAACTAGCATGAAGTCTGAAAACGAAAGGAAGTGGTCGGAAATTACCTAGAAACGATTGAGGTGGCCGTAAAATTTCCGAATTGGTAAAATTTGCGTAATCCGCGTGAGGTTCGATTTGACGTCAAAACTTCCTTAATTTCGTGCTTCGATTCCTTCTAGAGAGTTGTTCAGAACTTCAAGGCGAACACAGTGGTTCAATAATCACAAAGAAATATAGTGCAGAGCTCGAGATATACCATTAAAAGCGATTTCGGAAAAATTCCGTAATCCGTGAGCGAAAGCTCCTAGTTCGGACGTAAAAACTCGCAACCTCAGGGCCTCGATCCCTTCCGGAAAGTTGTTGGGATCCTCACTCTGAGTTCACTAGTCCAAGAAACACTCAAAAGCGGCGTTACGTAGCTCAAGATATTTGGATCTTTTGCTCGTTTCGATCCGTCGGGGTTGAGCTCTAAGCCGCCTCGAGAGATAAGCGCCGCGTGCAAGGGTGCTTCTTAGAGTTTCGTGATGGTTGAAGTGAACCTGTGGATGGAGTTTGAGAAGGTTTCGTGATCGGTAACTTCGAGCTACCAAGCTTGGAACCAAATGGGGCCGGGCGAACCCGGTCTCTTCGCCGTCTTTTTTAGAAGCCGTGACTCCAAGATCGCCGCGGGTAGCTTTGCAAAAGGCGAGGACGAAGCCATCGGAGGTTGTCCGGGCGTCGATTGGATGGCCGTGGAGGAAGGGAGAGGAAACGAGAGCGTTGCTCTGTTTCTTTTCACAATGTTTTTGAGACGAGAGAGAATGAGAGAGAGTGAGAGAGCTTCGTGTGATGAGAAAAAAAGAAAGAGAAGCAATTATGCTTGGGACGAAAGAGAGAGAGACCGAGACAGCCAAAGGAAGAGTGAAAAGCTAAAGGAAGAGGGTGAAATGTTCATTATTATTCCTCCAGCGAGGTTCAGATATTATTCTCCCAGCGAGGTTATTATTATTCCTCCAACGAGGTTATTACACCGGAAGCAAAGGTTGATAATCAAAAGCAGAGGCACTTTCAAGTGCTCTAACTAATGAAGGGGGCCCGAGAATCAATAGTAGCACTTCCATAGTACAACACGAGGAAGTTCTATCAAAACCAAGTTCTTCATTAATGTTGGAAGAAACAGTCTTCTTGGTGTTCACTATTTCCTTGCTTCCTTCTATTATTCTTTCCAAGAAATGGCAACTCGCTACAAAAGGGTATTCCCCGAATGCCAAGTGAAAAGCGATAATGATCTACAATAGATGTGAAGTCTCCTTCTAGAAAGAGATGTAGTAAATGAACAAACTTTTTATGAGTCTCAAGCGGAGCAGCCACGCCGATACATATACTTTTCACGCTCCCCCAAACTTTTACGTGGTGCCCAATCGTCGTAGCACGGATTTGGCATCCTTGAAGAGAGACTTAAAAATGAAATTATTGACAATCGTGTCTTTAACACCATCATACAATTACTTGAATGCTTTATCTCTGCAATCTAAGAAAGTGATGACAGAGTCTCCGTAAATTCAATTGAGATTTTATAATCTTTCCCAAAGAAATCGAAGATTACGTTTTAAATTATCCATTGATTATCTTTTCCCGGCAAGTAGAAGGAACCGCCTCCAGATTGAAAATAGATAGCGGCATGGGATCGCTATGTTTGGCCATCCGGATTACGTAACGCCCGCGATTGGGGTTCGTGGGATCTAGAACGCGGGTCACCGCAAGTAAGTACAGCGTTTCCGGTAACTCTGCCCATCTACATCAAAGGACTTACACGTGAGAATTTAATTGGAAAAGAAAAATATATATAAATAAAAAAATCAGCTAGTAAGAGGAATTTAAAAAGCAAAAGCTAAACAAAAATGCAAAATAAGAGTAAAACAAATCAAGAAAAAATAGAAAATGATTGAAAAATATGGTGTACTAGGAGTCTAAGGACTCTGTTTCAAATTTTCTTTCAAACAAAAACATTTTTACCAGGAAATATATTGGCCCTCCCAAAAAAGTTGTTTTGCACTCCAAATTAATAATTTTATTATTTTCAAACACTAATAAAAAGAATACATAAGTATATAACAACTTTCTGAAAATGTCAAGAATATTGTATGTAATTTGATTTGCATTACTAGAATAATTGAAACACAACTTATCGAGAGGCGATAAAAATATAGAAGAAAAGACAAATTAAGTAAATTTATAACACAGCGACATACCTATTATATAGAAGCCGGGTACAGATTCTTATCATTGAGTATGACTCCGTTCTTGCTGTAAAAAGTGACAGGAGGAGGCTGAAAATGAAAACTGGTGGCAATCCACCACAATTAAAGTGTTCCAATGAAGGACACTCAAGATCAACAATACCACTTGCACCATACAACATAGGAAGACTCTTCAAAACCAAGTTCTTCAATTTTGGAAGAATCATCTTCTTGTTGTTCATCTGCTTCAATTACTTTCCAATAATGTCAGTTCAATTACTTTTTCCAATAAAGGGCACCCCTCTACAAAAAGGTCTTCTTTTAATTGAGAAAAGACAATGGGCTACATCAGATGTGAAGAGACTTTGCAGCAACTGGCAATGGTAAAAGGTCAAACTCTTAAGACTCTGAAACATTACCCGTGAGACAAGACCACTACATATGCTTTCCAAATGACTTAGATCCAACAGATGCATCTCTCCTCAGTTTTGATTGTTTCTGGCTCAAACTCTTCGCATATCCAAACACATATTCTAATTTATGTATACTATTTATATATAGTTCCTCAGATTTGGTGGTCTCTTTGATACATTCCCAAGTTATCACAAGAAAGTACATGAAATAACTTCAGATTAATGAGAGACTGAGGTGGTAACTCGCCAACACACAACTCTTTCAAGCAGTTTAAGTTCCTCAGATGCAATTGTAACAATAATGTTCTCAAACACCTGTCATTTTTACCTATCTTGTTGTGTTCATCAAGACTTCCACCTGATTGTTTCGGCTCAAACTCTTCGCATCCAAACACATATTCCAATTTATATAGACTATTTATATATAGTTCCTCCATATTTGATAGTCTATTTAAGAAATTTGATACATCCCAAAGTTACTACAAGAAAGTACATGAAATAACTTCAGATTAACGAGAGACTGAGGTGGTAACTCTGCAGCAACACACAACTCCTTCAAGCAGTTCAGGTTCCTCAGATGCAATTGTAACAATAAGTTCCTCAAACACCTGTCATTTTTACCCGTCTTGTTGTGTTCATCAAGACTTCCACCTGATATATAACCATCCACGTTCATTGAGACTTCCACCTGATTGTTTTGGCTCAAACTCTTCACATCCAAAACACATATTCCAATTTATGTAGACTATTTATATATAGTTCCTCCAGATTTGGTAGTCTCTCTTTAAGAAATTTGATACATTCCCAAGTTATCACATAAAAGTACATGAAATAACTTCATAGATTAATGAGAGACTGAAAAGTTAATACAATAAGTTTAATGAAAAGAATTCTTCTAACAAATACTATAATCGAATGAAACAATATTCATAGTCAAGCTATAACATGACAAAATTTCCAAATTAGCTAGCCAAGACCATTTTGTAGAAAATAGAAAAAATACTTTTAGTAAAAGGGCAGCGATGACACATTGTCATAATTTATGGAAGTTGGATTGCTTAGACGAATAATTAGATAATTTCTTGGAAGTTTGAAATGTGAAGGCGGGCTTGAGCTGATCGATTATAGACTATTAATATTAATGTTTATATACATCGATCCAAACTGCAGACTCAAATTGTATTATGTGCTTTGGATATTAGACAGATCGATGAGAATAGATGAGAAGTTTCCAGTTTTTATATGTAGTATATATATGCTTCAATGCTTGTAGTTTGAATGCATGTTTCCTGTTCAATTCACCTAATTTACAGGTAACACTTGGCAACTCGCCCGTGCAATTGCTGAGAGTCTATGTTTTTTTCCCTGAAGTATTATAAAACCAGTAAACATATATATATATACTATTGTCTCTCAATCCTCCTCAGGTAAAGGTTAGTGGCAATCCTGCAGTAGCTAAGCCAAGCATTCACAACATTTTGGTACTTGTAAGGTATACCAAAGATTATAAGAATCTGATACTAATTGATACTCACGACGAACATACAAAACAAAACATCACCTAGAATGAAAGGGCAAGGTCTCTAGTTTCCAGTAGTATTTTGCTCTTCAACAGGCATTCCCTCTTAATGTCGCATTGAGCCGTCTTTTGTTTACAATCCATTACCTTCATCCTGAAGATAACATCATAAGTTCTATAACATATTGTTTTTATAAATCTATAGATACCAGGTTCTCTGCAATAGAACCCACAATCCCATAGAACAATTGAACCAATCTCTAGATACTAAAACCAGACTCGGACCATTTTGATTGAACAACATCCCAAAACAAACCCAAGAGCAATTCCTCCAAATCACCCCACGCAAATCCAAGTCTCCAAATGTCTTCCTAAATGATAACATGAGTGAATGAAAACAAATAAACAAACCCAGAAAAAATCAAAATTGCTTAGCAACTAGTTCGATCCAAAATATAGCTGCTACACCATGTCTGTAGAAGTTTTATCGGATCTTACTCGATATAGGAACTTCAGATTTGCCTTCTAGGACTCAAATGTAACGGACAAATGTAAGATCCAACAAATCTTCCAGACGTGGCATGCATTTCAATTTTACAGTACTACATGCCATAATAGTATAGCATTGTAACCATCAGTTATTTTTTGATCATATATGCATCATACGCTAGATTATCTCTCAGTTACTGTGAAATGGACTTATTTGATCATCCAAATAGCTGTGTATGATTGGTCAGTTCCTTTTTTAAAGAAAAGGAAGATTTTGAAGATAGACTTGGAACTAGTTAAGTGTGTACTTGAACAAGGAGAGAATTGGGAGAGAAAGTTCTTTCTTTGTCTGACTGTGTAATCCCACAGTGATTCTTACATTTGTAGCAACTTCCGGTCCGAATACTTTGTGATTGGTTTTCGTTGCCTTAGCAGGTATTGCTTGTCAAATTTTACTGCGTTTAGCTGATAAAGAACTGCGTACGCAGAAGTGAAGAGAAATGGAATTTGCTTGATTACGAACACATATTTAAACTACGTACTAAAAAGCATAGACTTGTATGCCAAACAAGGTATGGGGAGACAAGATTTTTCATCTGGATGTATTTGCTTCCAGATTTGTCTTGGCTTGTAGCATAAGGACGGACATGGCTGGCACGCTTGTGAGAGCATAGTGCAGAATTGCTTGAGGCTTCGATCTGTTCTGGTGCTTCAGATATGATAAGAATATCTTGTCTGATGGTCCACTGCATTGTTTGTATGTTTTACTTCAGAATTGCTGGTATGCTGGAATTCTTCTTCAGGTCTTCAGTCCTGTATTAGGACTGATATCAGTTTTCAATCCTAAATTAGGATTGTGCTTGGTTTCCAATCCCATACACTTAAGAAGATGGAGTACTTTTATTAACCAATGAAGCAGATTATATCGATATCTTCTGAAATGGCTGTAAACTTTTAGCTTCTTATTACTTCATTAGTGATGTAAGAAATTGTGGAATGTTAAAAAAGAACTATATTACATGGGATCATGAGCAGGGGCGTAAATTCAGAATAAGCCATGAATATGTAAAATGGCCTTTGTTGGCCTCATGACTCTGCTTGTAAGATTTATTATGAAATCTGCAGTAAGGAAAAATTTAAGTTTGGAATTTTACACGAAGTAGCTCTCAAGTGTGTTGATAAAGTGAAGACCATGCATATAAAGCTGGGAGAGAAAAAAGCAAAGCAGGAAGTTGAGGGAAGAAACTCCTAGTTAGGAAGGCTTGTCAATCTCATTTCTAATTTTGAGACACGAACTTGTAAATCTTCCAAAATTTACCAATTAAGTTAACATACTAACAAAATTAAGGATTGTCAAAGGGTGGTCTAATATCTCCATAGATCTGTCTATGAGTTCTATATTCAGAAAAGAAAAACTCCAGCCCAAAGATGATGCCAGACATATATTCATTGAGCTTTGAAGATCTTTAAACATAAAAAGAAACAGCCACTTCATGTATCCTTCAGACACTAACAAGAAATTTTTGTTGAACAAAGTAAATCCTCAGGCGGCTCGATTTTACACCAAAATACCCAACCAAAAGACAAACACGTTTTTTTTTTTCAGGAACACATGTGAAAATTCCCGACCGTTCCATAGGTATGCTTTCCCCTGGCTGCTCAACTCAGTAGCTTCTCACCCTCATCAGGTTTTGCATATCAAGTGCATTGATTTTAGCAGCCAATATGAAATCATTCTCAGTCAATCCACCTGCAAAATGCAAAATAATATAGAAAAGTTATTATCATTTGCAGTATATGTAACACAACAAAATTGGTTTTGAAGAAGGTCTTGTAAGTTGATTCTCTCAGCTGACAATTTTTTTAAATTGGTGCAAAATACGGTAAATTCAGTATTAGGCTGGTCAGATTTATACAGCAATAATTCTGTAACACCACTGAAAAATTCTAGCATACTAGTCTCTATATAAGCCGTGAATCAAACAAATTTATTGGTCCTGAATCAGGTCTAAACTCAGACAAATTTGAGTCAAGTAGCCACATTAAGTAGAGCATCATTGTGCTACATGAATCTTTTCCTTTTTTAAATAATATGAATCTTTTCCTAGGTATAGCAAGATTGTCCAAAATATTGGTTGAATACAATCTTTTCCCCATGACATTTGCAGGTACAAGGAGATTTTAAAATTAATAATATCGGAAGTGATCACTCAAAAAGGAAGAACATGAAAACCTCCACCCCAGAGAGAATCAATGTACAATATAAGATAAGTAAATACATAACATTACTTCATTCAGAGGGATGCCCTTACCAACTGCATGTGTCCAGATCTCAATGGTCAAGCATTGTTCCATCCAACAAGATGAAGGTCGGGATGATGACCTGCAGCAAAACACATTATTGTTGCTAATCTAAATTAGTTATGTTCTAAATTATTTCAACTTAAATTCATCCTATATATATATATATATATATATGCAGGGAGCTAAAAATCAGAAAAGAGGTTTAAGATACCTTCTGCTTCTGCTACATCAGCTATGAGCTTAAACATTTCCATTCCTTTTGTGAAGGATTTAACTCTCCATGACTTTTCAGTTTCAACAAACCACTTTCACTCACCATATTCCATCCATCCACCTGAACCAAATACATACCTTAGAGAGGAAACACATATACTGTAGGTGATCAATACACGGTGAACCACAAACCTTTGGGAGTAAATTACTTGCTGATTCTTCAGTCATAGGTCGCATATCCTTTGAGGAGCCGCGGCACACACTTCTTTGTTGACAAATCTAACGCGGCGGAAAACCGTCACAGATAAGGAAATAAAATTTACTATACAAATGAAGTATCACAATGCTAGTATTAACAAAATTTGATATTAAGCATCAACAACCAGTCGGATATTAGATAAGAGGGCCCACAGATAAAGTCCATAAAACCAATTAGTATGTTTCCTTCCTTGTAATGAAAAAGAGCCTCTATATATTAGACACCAGAAAAGTTTATTAAGGAGCAGAGAAAGAAAAAAGCAGAGATTCAAGCCACTTGGCAAGAAAGAAGAGGGGAAAAACAACTTAGAAGCATATCCTGATTGCAATCTACAAACTATGACACATTCATTGTGCATCTATTCTTTAACTAACTATCAGAGAGAAAAGTACAGATTGCTAAAATGGTATACCAATAAGTGACATTACCCACCAGTAGGAGACATGTGTAACTCCTAACTGCCAAAGTAGTACAGGGAGTAATTTTTAAACTTTGATCATAAAGGTCTTGATTAAGCATATCTTAAAGTTGTAAAACAGGTATGGGAGATTTAGACTAGCCAAGGTAATAAACTTTGACGAGACTAATAGATCACCGAGTTGCTCAAAATGGGACCTTAATAAGTTTTTTCCATCTAGGTGCACTAGGGATTGCAGCACAGTAGAATGATTAGATCTTTCCACGCTTTAATACTTTTTACAGGAATCTAAAATTGCGGAACGAAGAATGTGTATGAAACAATGACATGAAAATGGGTTTCAGAGGATTATATCAAAGTAATGGGAAATTTTGGTATATAAATTGAAGCTCCGAGTTGCATCTCATTATCAAATCAAAATGAAAATGGTGAATTGAAATGAAAGGTCCACACGCACCTTGGCCAGTGCAAAGTTCTAAATCCAGAAACTGAGTTTCTACCGGATGACACCCTCACATTGTTCTGAAGTATCTCATAAACTCGGCTACTGGAACTGTATTTTAAGTACAGAATTCATTCTCACAAACTCAAGAAGGGAAGTACTAAATTACAAAAATCCACATTTTGAAAGAAGAAAGGTGGATGCACACTGCACAGACAGCACAGCCATTAAATTAAAACAAAAACAGAACGAAACGAAAACGAAAACGAAAACGAAAACAGATTCTTTCCCCATAAAATTGAAGGCAGTCCATTACATGGGTTGGATTGAACACACCAATAGTACAAGACACACAGATTAACAAAATAAAACCCAATATTCTTTTTTTCTTTCTCTCTCTAGTCTTCATATTCACATTGATCAGAATGGAGAAGAACCACACTAATCCCACACAAAAACAAAAAAATCCAAAGATCATTTTTTCGGGTCTGATTAAACATTAGCTGAACCCAAAAGCTAAAACATCAAGGCCCAGATATATAAGTCCAAAACCAAATAAAAGGGCATGCAGGGAAGTACCGTCCATGAGCTCCAAACAGGTTCTGAAACACTGATACTACTGCTACCTGAGAAAAAACATATTCAAATTTCACAAACCAAATTTAACCACACCAATAATTCCAGAGACAGAGAGAGAGGGCACCTTTGGAAATGGAAGCTGTAACATCCGACTCATGAATATGGGCTGATGGGTTTCTCTGTAGCGGTTACAAACGGAGGCACAAATGTGTTGCATTTAACAAAAAATTGTGGTCATAAATATAAATAACTGAACTTTTGGGATCCTTTCGTAATAACGAAAAGTTTAGTGGTGGGTTTTTGTGAATCGGGGAAGGTATTTTATACGTGTCATGGAAACCATAAATTTCGCTTTCGTCTTCTTCGTTTCTCAGAGAAAACTGTTTCTCCGAACAAAATGGCTTAGTTTAGTTTTTTTCTCTCTTTTTCTCTCTCTTACTTTATATTATATATAAATTTGATTTGATGTAGTAATTTCTAGGGTTTATGGTTTTGCGCCACGTTTGTGTGAGATTAATTGATCTGTTTGCGATTGAAGAAATCGGACTCGGATCCGAGTTCGTTTGAGCTGCTGGATCAATGCAGATCTTGAAACGACGACGTAATTGGAATACGAATTGTTGGAGATAAATTTGTGTGTGCATGCATTGTTTGATCGGAAACTAAGAAATTGATGATAAATTCACAAGCTTTAATTGTTTGTTTTTGTAAATTAATTGATGCTGAGAAATAGAATGATGCAGTGTAATTTAGGGTAAAAAAAAGGGGTCGAATTTGACATGTTTATGTGGAATTGAGCTGCCATTGCCGACTGTGGTTGACATGGTTTTGGTGTTTGTTTGTTATTGTTTGATTGATGGTGTTATGGGAACGAAGAACACAGTGTACTTAATAAACTGATTCCAGTTGAGTTTCTAATAGGATCCTAAAATTTTGTGCAGTCGCAATGTTAGATGTGGAAATATCTCTATTTCCTTTATATAGCCCTAGGCTAGAAGTCATGTCTGGTACCAAGAAATTTTGCCAATTCTGTTGCTTGTTTGGCTGGTCTTGGTGGAAGCTTACTGTTGGACTTGGTGTTTCTGGTCTATTGTAGGTGGTGGTGTGAATCACATTTTACGTAACTTGGAAGAAATAACTGACTTGTGACTTTGAAAAGCAATGTGTTAAAGAATCAGCTAATGTAAACTTTTACACTGTTGGAGGTGCGATACACAATTACGCGGCCCCTGATAAGCATGAATCAGTAAGATATCTGACCCCTAATTGGGCGTTGCTAGGGTGTATCTTCTAGTATTGGTACTGCTAAAATAAGTTGCTGCATTGATCTTATTATGTTTCAAGCTCTTTGGCACTCTCTGAACTCTTCATTGGATGTTATTTGTAGGAGTCATGCCCTACCATAAAGAACATCCTCCTCCTAGATTCTGAAGGAAAACGATAGCTGTCAAGTATTATTCAGAGGACTGGCCAATGAATAGTGCAAAAGAAGCTTTTTGAGAAAACCCGTTTCACTAAAACTCAAAAGACAAATCGCAGCCGACAGAAGGTAATTTCTGCTTTAATTATTTATGTTTATGTTATATGAGTATCGCCAAATTCTATTCAACTCTTGTGAATTTCTACTCTTTTGCATGAGGTATTCCTATTGTCTTGAATCTTTAATTCTTGACACTTTCATATATTAACTTCCTGCTTCTTCGAAAGTGCAGCTGAGATAGCAATGTTTGAGAACAGCATAGTAGCTTACAAGTTTGTTCAAGACCTTCACTTTTTGTTACCGGGGTGATAAATGAAAATGAGCTCATTTTAGCCACAGTTCTTCAGGGATTTTTGATGCAGTTGGAATTCTCCTCAGGTTGTTCTCACATCCTCTGTGTGTAGACAATACTAAAAAGTAGTCAGATTTTGATAATCATTTTGGCTTGCTTTTGTCCAGAGGCAATGTGGACAAAAAGGAGGCACTTTGAGAATTTGGACCTCATCTCTACTATGCCTTGATGAAATTGTTGATGGCGGGTGAGTTATAACCTTCATGTGAATAAACTTTTGTTAGTGTTATTCAGGTATTTAAATTTCCAGGGTTCAGCCTAGCATTTTACGCTAGTAGAACTGAAGATTTTGCATGATATAACAATGAAGGTAATGATGCGTGAGTGCATGTTAGGATGTATTGCATCTCAATTTGAGATTGCTGTTCCCAGTCTACTAGCTGGGGTATAGTTGTGGGTATTGGCTGTACTGTTTGGTAGGCAGGGGGTTCATCTGTGGCTGTTTTTAGTTCATGCTGACATGGGAGATTTGAAATATCAGGGGAATGCCACTAGTTGAAGAATTTGTTGATTGCCATGTTTTCTGTAGTTTGCTATATATTTTTGAGATCTCACTTTTGCATGTATCCTTGGTAGTGTGTTTTGGGGGTGGAAAGGTATTTATCAGTGTGTGTTTTTCTTGCCTAAGCTTGGTTACTTTTGTGGTTTTACCTTCTACGTTGTGCTCATATTTCTCTTTTCTTCAAATCATACCCCCACTATACAGGAGAGGGTAACAATTGCTACCTGGACTTAACATGTTCTTTTTGCACAGCATTGTTCTTGAGACTGATTCAAATGTTATAGCAAGTAAGGTTGCGAAGTCATAGTATTGATTCTGGAGCTCCTGCTTATCTGAGCAGGTATATCAATTTCTTCTCGCATGCCTTTCCTATCCCTGTTGTGACAATATTCTTCTCATAAGTCTAAATCAGACATGAAAAGCAAATCTAGTTAACTACTAGACTATACTCAACCATATATTGTATATTGATTTATATATCTTGTTTTATTTGGTAAGACACAGGCCAAGCACTTGCTACTGCACGTGAACATTTTGCAAGATCTCTTCTTAAGTGAGTGGATGAAAGGAGAAGCCTGGAAAGAACATCAGTCTAATATTTTTCTTATCCATTAGGTGTACTGGCTTATAGTATCGCATTTTGCTAAAATTGTGTACCGTCAGAATTTATCACTTCCTGCTGAATTCATCTCCTCTTATAGAACTCAAAACGATTTTAGACATCAGAACAATTGGGGTAAAAGGTTCAGAATTCAAGTTATGGATTTGTGATACTGAGTTACATGTTTTGCTGAGTTGAATGTGAGCATCACATGGGTACTTGAGAATGTTTCTATCAATATATTCGGGAACCATTACGAGATGTTTAATGCCAAGTTACGTTGGTTCCACACATCCAATTGTATTGTAGTCACTGGGGAAGCAGAACATCTTCGTTTAACCTCATGTTGGTAGGCATTTCAAATCTAAAATCCATTATTCATAAAAAGTTATTTTGATAGGGTTAGAAGTTAGATATAACAGAAAAGTGATATCTGAAATCTAGATTAAATTCAAACTTACAAATACAACTATTCAAGAACATAAGATTTCGATCATCTATTTTGTTACCGTATCACTAGGAACCATTCTCAATCTGCTCCAACTACAATAATGAAAGACCTGCAGTATTTCCTTCCAACTAGAAGTTACCAAGACGAGAGCTTGGTGCAAAATGTACTTCCGACGTTGTAAACTACTCAATGAGGATATAATTTGCGTTATGTGCAAAATGCATCTCCCATTGTTGGGGGTAAATTATTCCGAGGTCAACATTTTACGAACCAGGGCATGAGTCTCTGCCTCCTCGTGCTGAAACATCTGAACCAACTCTTGAAGCTCCAACTTTCTAACTTCAACTCTGCTCTTCAGCAATAGGCTGTTTCAACCCAAGGTAAAGCAAACCCAAGTAGAATTAGCACGATTCCAATAAAAGAAGAGAACGGCTGAAAATACACCAATGCATATGGTGTATTGTTTTGCTCCAGGCATTCCATCAACATTGATTCCAAAAAGCCCAGTGATGATGGAAAGTACAAGGCCACAGCCACCAAAAACAGCAAGATTATGTGTCACTCTAAGGCTTCTGTCCTGGATTAACATTGAAGAGAGGATGAAATCAACAGTTAATACTAATTAGAAATAAATAAAGTTCCAATATATTTCACGTTATTGTTTGTATACACAGACCTGCAACCATGCACGAACAGTGCTCTGCATCACATCCTGAATTGTAAATAAGCGCCACTTTAAACTGCTTCTTGCTCCTCAATCATTTCTCTTGTGCTCTTTCTTATTTTTCTCCAACAAGCTTCTTGTAGTATTTCCTCTCAAATGTTCAATAAGCTCAAACAAAATCTCCTCTCTTGCATGAAGTGACCACTTTACTCTGATGACCTGCAAAAGGAATTTCCAGGAAATCAATCAATTTTGTTGACGTTTTAACTTTGAAGGACAGTCAAAACAAAAAGTGATTAGTGACTGTTCTTAACATAAATATCACTGGGACTCAATTTTTCCACTTCAACAGTCAAGGGAAAAGAGGTCACTAATAAATAGAGACACAACATAACATATAGTTAAGTAAAGGTTAGTTTGTCCAAAATATAGACATAAACAGAGTATATGGGTAAAACCATAGTGCACTATGTTGGAATCAATGGCATCCAAATATATTCTAAGAGACTAAACATTTACTGTAAGTCTTATGTGTGAATCAGAAATCATGTAACAGTTAACCTTAGAAATCATGCTCAAATCCAATATTCATTTCCTAATAACTCAGCATCGGCAGTAAAAGGAATGCAGGAGGAAACTCATAGAAGCCTTTATTCTTACTAGGAGTTGATTTAAAAGTTCAGAGGTTTCTTTATTTCAACAAAAAAAATAATAAAATATAAAAAAAGTGTGAAGGCTTCTTTATCACTTTCACTAATCAAACTTGCATTGTTTTGTGAGGACATACAAGCAGCAGAATAGAGTTGGCCCAATTGTCTTTTTAGTTATTACTATATTTTAAAGCAATGTCAGTTCATGTGCAGAGGCTATTTCTCATATTTAGTGCTTTACTAGCAAAGAGATGTAACTATACCTGTTCCCATAACTCTTCTGATTTCCTTGGTTGAGAATTATGCTAAAAAGATTCAAATCTTCATGGTTTCTCCTATTCATTGAGGAAAGAACATATCTATTAGTCATAGACCAAGTAGTATCTACTTATTACTTAATGAGATAGTATCACTTTATGAGTGACTCTTGTATCTAAGGAAGAACCTGTTCATAAACTTCAATTCAATCTCATCTGCGGCACCAAATATGGACTTGGCGGAATAGCCTGAAACAAATCCAACACATAGAAGAGACACTGAAGGAAATTAGAAAAATGGGGAGTCTAAAATCCATTCTGAGATAAATGAACCAACTTTCATGTTAAACAAACTAACCACCCCTGCTGAAAGACTATATTAAAATGTCCAAATCAATAGCATAAAATAATTAAAAGCTGCCTGCTTTTTACATATTGCATAAACTGAACTGTAATTGTGTCTTGTGTGCATGGGGGAGCATTTGGACACATACCATTTAAAACCCAATGCATCATTTTGAATGCATAGATTGAAAAAGGAAAAGAGAAGAAAGCATTTCACATGATTCACTGTATATTGGAACACAAAAGCTAGCAGGCATGAGCCTAGACAAATAATTGATGTAGCATTTTTAAAAGTAGTATCGTAAGCTGAACCATATACAATCAATAAATATCAACATTACCTATCATCCCATCGGAAAGTAAGGCGCTAGTTAGATGTGTGCTATGACTTCATGCACTGTTCTTGGTACATTATAGCCTCCAGTCGAAGAAGTTCCTAATCAGAGCAAAGACAAAATGGAATAAGTATGGCATTTACAATAAGTTATTAAGTTGCATGAAACAATAAATCATAACTCAGTCCAAAAATCAAGGCCATTGAAGGGAAATTTATTAAGCACAACCTGAACTTCTGTGATGCCCAACACATTTATACTTGATACACTTTCACATGCAAAGCAGTTACAAGGAAGTTTTGTGCTTGCTAGGAACGAAGTACAATGGGTATATCATCCTCGTCAACAAATGGATTACCAACTGACTGTCCCAAGAGCTCAAATAACAACCCCCAGAAACTCTAACTGGGACCTGAATAGAAGTACAAAGCATGATCAATAAACAAGGAAACAAGAGCTCACACAAGTTTAAGTGAAAGCCAAATTCATTCTCAAGATTTATAAATATAGCTCATTTATGAGAGGGCTCAATTTTGTTACACTCTCACCTCTGTGGATCCAACTTGCAGGATTCACAAGTATTAACTAATATATATAAACCTCAAAGATATACCAACTAAAGGTCTACTTTCCTGATGTCATGAATCATGAAATATGTAGACAAAAGAGAAGAGGAGAAGACAAAAAGAAGAGAGACTAAGATGTTTTGCATTATTTTCAGTACTGAGCTTATTGCCTCTTCTAGCAGCCTAATGGTGAGGAGTTAAGACCCTCTCAGGCTTTTCACCCAACCCACCACATTAACTAACAATCGCCACAAGGAACATTCATTTTTATTGGCTTGGAAAAGCTAAATTTCAAGTGTAAGATGATCCTAACAGTTCATAAAATTATTGGTAGTTTCTAAGTATAAAACTTTCTATATGCAATGGCCATACATCACAAATCACAATAGGGGTGAACCCTCTCGGATCCTACAAGCCACCATCAGTAGTTAAGGCAATTCAATCCCAGGTCTATTTTTTATTACAAGAGGCTTAAAACTAATTCTTCCATGTAAATAGTAATTCCATATATGTAAGATGCACTTTACCTCATATAAAAGGTGTTTCATCCTGTCACTAATCAGTCGACTTTCATCTCTTAAAGCTAAACTGACGGCAGGATGTAGCCACTGGGCATTACGGAGCCAATCATCAACTGAGGGGTGACCTGCAGAGACATGGCACCACCTCAAACAGGTTCCCCACTGACGCTCCCAATACCACGGAGCTGCTAAGTCTGCAACAGTGAAGTCATCATCTTCATCATCAATCCCAAACTGTTGAGAATCCTGACTGGCATCAGGTTGCACAGTTTGGACGATTTCTGAAATTCTAGCCCACCCAATTGGCACCCAATGATCAGCCACTCTTTCACCATCATGAGCTGGGCTGTATTTGTAATCACCACTTAGGGACTTGTTCCTATCATGTATTGGGAAGAAGACTCTTTGAAATCCTTTTAGAAGGAACCCGCAGCTTCTCATGGTCACCAACATCTGTATGTTGTCTGCTTAGGATTGTTGAGCCAGATTGCAAAACCACTTGGTTTCTTTCTGGCCTCGAATGAACTCAAAAGCACAGATAAGCCCATCTGTCCAAAAGTTCACTTCCAGGCATGACATCTTTTACTATAACCATTCTTATGGCCATCTGGTTTCTTCGGCTTATTGCTACCGGGATGAGAAATGTTGTCACCTGTGTTACCCTTTGTTGCTGTTTTCCATCTACACATACACATACAGTTAACAAAACCAGCTACTACCTCAAGACCTCAGGCAGAATGGTACTGACAAAAACAATTTCTATTTCCTCAGCAAAAGAAACCAAGATGCTGAAAAAATTGCTGATCAGAGACAGAGTTAAGCTGAAATTGCTGATCACAGCCCAAAAATGCAGTGTGTGAAATCATCAGATTCAAAACATGCCTGTATTATTACTTCCAGAGATATCGACTAAGCCGAAATATAGGCATTTAGCACACCACTGATGGTAAAATTTAACTCTGCCAGTTCTTGGTATCAGAAACTTAACCCAGAATGCAAACTTGAAGCAAAGCAGTTCACCTTCATTTCTTACCATTTCACATATTAACAATTCATAAAAAAGCTAAACTTTACCCATAATCAAGAAAAGCAAAAAGAAGCCAGAAAAGAAAAAGTTATGTCTAATTGTCTACCTTAAAACTCAGATGAAAACGAAATGATGACCTTGATGAGAAGAAAGGTATTCTCAAGAAAAAAAGGAAAGGGTTTATGATGCGTTCTAGAATGAATGAATGAATGAATGAATGAGTGAATAAATGAAGAATCAAGATTACAAGTGTGTAAAGAGAGGAGGGAGGTTACCGCGGAAAGAAGGTAGAGTGATTCTGAAAAGAAACTGCCATATAAAGTGAAGGCCTTTCTCCACTGACACAATGCTTAAAGTTGTATGCTTTAAAGCGTAGGAAGCTGCAACTACCTGATTGGATTTGCGGAGCACTGTGGGAGCTTCTTGTTTGGCAAAGATTAGAGACACTGTTTAGAGTTTCTGAGACACAAAATCTCTGTGCTGTTTCTTTATGGTATCACTATCACTTTCACCCATAACATTTTTTTGTGGATGGTTGTTCCTGTATCAAAGATGTTACTTTTTATTCTACTTTTTGTGGGAGTTATGTCGACGATGATTTTTGAATGGTAGATTTTCAGCGTATGAATATTCGGGATAAAAAGTGGGAGATTTGTGTCGACGAAAAAAATTCGCCAAAGAAAAGTGTAGTTTTATTTTTTTTTCTTTTTCGTAGAGGCAGGAGCCTGGATGTGTCAAATCTAAATTTCACCGGATGTGAGACTTTTAGCTTACTCTAGAATTTCGCTAAAGGTGTCCGCATTATTTTACTTTTTTGTAAGAGCCCTATACCGACGTAATTTCGCTAGGTTGGGGACTTTGATTCATTGGCAGCGGTGTACCAATTTTAGCATGGAGGCCTATTTTCGTTAGCATAAGTGTATCACTTTTTTTGAGAATCAAGTGTATCACTTTTTATTTTTATTTTTTATGGGAAACTTTTAGCAATGGTTTAGTCGGTGGCTAAGGTGTGTTTTGATTCATTCAACTTTTCATGGGAGGCCTTCTCTCAAGAAAAAATGTCGCGTTAGGAGGTTGGGAGGATTCGTGAGCACCAACGCTGCATTTGCAGACTAAACATGAATGGATGGTTAAATTACATCATTACACTTTTCAGTTATTAAAAAAAAATTGATTATAAATATTATTAAGGATTGAGATCATCTAATAAGTAAGCCGGTCACTTACACTCATTTCCATGCATAGAAGAATTTCCAGTGAGAGGTGTGATAGTTGTATTCTATTTTTTTTCAGGAAAGCTTTAACCCCGAGAAAGGTGCATCATTTTTTCTATATGAATTTTCGAAAGCCACATTGCGCCCTTGCATTACAACATATAGAATGACGCATCTTTTAAACCGCTTGTAAATTTCTTAACCCCATTTTGCGTCGGAAAGTTAGTTTTCACACTTTGTGGGATGACAAAGTATGGACATGAGAGGGAATCTCTTACTCCAGCACATGTGAGGGAGTATGGACAGGCTTTATGAAGACAACAACAAGTGAGAATTTAGGTATAAAATGGCAACAGATATGTCACAACCTACCAAAAGAAAACCAAACAGCGTCATGTTTTGGGCAGCAGAAGTTTCTTAGCAACTCTTTTTTTCAAAATAGAACAGTTTGAAGTACTTCCTTTTAACCCAGATGCAAATAGTGACGTCTCAGCAACATCCATTTTATATTGCCACTACAACCTCTTGTTTCTATGTTTGGAGGAATGCATGGACAAAATGAGAGCAAAGTGTCACCTCCTTGAGAATTAATGATCCAGACTTGGAGACTTGTATTCAAAGCAAAACATACTCTACTATAAGAAAGGCGATGAAAGAGGATGAAAGAGAAACGAAACAGAGGGCATAGTATAGTACTTCACTAATCCAAATTAGCACACTGTGTTCCTACGTTAAGAATGATAGGAAAAATAAATATCTAGAATACAACCCTCAGTGGCACATTGTGGGCAGCAGCCAGTCCAGGTCCTCACTATGACCAAATAATGATACATGATGATTATTAAGAGGCCTAATGCCTCTGATTGGCCACTTCAAACCTCAGTATGAGACCCTGAAAACCTGGAGGTGACTGGAGATTAGTAGCTGTTTTGCCATAATTGTTGAGACTGCTTAGAAGGTTGTCCCTGTGGAGCCACCCAGGGATGCGCCCCCCTTTTGAACTTTGCTGTTGATGATCGAGGGACATCCCTGTCTGAGAATGATAGAAGTTTGGTAGCGTTTAGAGCTCCAGCAAATTGCTGCGACGGTTGCTGGGTTTGCCGGAAACTCCAGCATGCTGTTGATTCTGCCCCTGGAAGCTGTAATAATTGCTGGCTGGAACAGCAGGCATTGCTCGAACCAGGTCCCAAGTGAACCCACATGCCTTGAGTTGTCATTCTGAGAAAAGGGCATAAAAATTCAACATTTACAATACAAAACATAAGAATGGGGCAATAAAAGAATACTACAAATAAAAATAATGTGTGGATACATAATCATTCTTCTGGTCAACCATGTACAGAATACTTGGTCGCTAATCGTTGGATCTATTCCAATGGTGTTTTTCTGTTAAATGAGATTTTTGAAAGTAAAAGGACTCTGGTCATCTGACTTTTCTATAGTTTATCTGGTTTTTTTCCAGCGCTGGATTATATCCAACTCTGTGGACTCCACCAAGCATCTACCACTGGTCATGGGGGAACAAAAGGGACTTATAAACCGAAAGTGGTTTTAGAAGGTGTTTAAAAAGAACAAAAGCCAAGCACTAATGTGAACTTACAGAGATGGGTAAAACAAAATTACCTGCTGAAGTGAGATCAAATGGCTATTGTCCTTGTACTGAGGGTTTACAACATCGTCATAAACCAATTGTTGTACCGGGTAGGTGCTGACGGTGGATTCAGAGAGGAAAGTTTCCTCCAGGAATGTTACAAGCATTGAACTACCAAACCCATAACCAGAGGGAATATATTAGCAGACTGGGGCAAACTGCTGACAGAAACACTATTTTTATACTGTGGAAGAACTGCAGCCAGCTTAACTGATGGTATAAAGGTGCTGTTACCAGCAAAAGCTTGCTGGAATGCTGATGGCATATATGTGTAGCTCTGAGGCAAGAAAGGATAACCAATCATGTTGGAAAATGTCCCAAAAGGAAGACTAGGTTGAGAGTAAGCAAGGGTGCAAATAGCCAAGCTGTTGTGGAAGAGAGCAGGTCCAGTCGCCACACCAGCAATCTGTAGGTAGGGTCTGTTGAGTAGGTTGAGCAGAAGAGATACCACCTGCCCTCAAAGCCTGCATTTACAAAAAAAAATAATTGGAAGAAAAATTAGATCTCTAATGTGTCATAATTATGAACTGTTTTTACTTGTTTAGTTTTTTGTTTGTTTAATATATTAAACTAAGTTCTATTCAGGGCAGTCAATTCTCTGACATTTACTATTTCAACTTATTTGTCATCAACAAGTTCATGGTATAAATATCATCTTCCAGAAAATACTTCAACTGAGATAAATAGGCATGTCAGCAAGATTAAAATTAATGATAATAAAAATGATCCTATTCCTGGTTTCCTACTATAATCTACAATTCTTCATGATAATTTGCTAATCTGATTCTATTGACAACAATATTATCCAACTGAACTAATTCTCTGGAATCCTAGCAGCAGAAAAGGAACACATGTAAATGCATCGCCAGAAATGAACATTTTCATTATCCAGATTTACTTCATGCATGGGCGTAAGTTTTGAAAACAGATATCTTCCATAATTATTAGGGACATGTGCAAAAATACAAACGCACTACATGTCACATATAAGTTACAATCATAACAAATGCAGAAGGTATTGACTTCAAATCACAGATGAAATGCAATCCAACAAGAGAGGTGTAAGGAGAAGGGTTTGAATATAAATATTTCTAGACCTATCTTTAACTGAACCATATAACCAAATTTATTTAAATTAATTCTAATCACAAACAGGATCTGGTTACAATTACACCAAATATAAGCCTTCATCTAAGAACAAAAAAATACCACATAGATTCAGCCAACTTGACGTGATTTTGACAAAAAGAATTTACATCGAAAGTCAGTAAGGATCTCAATTAAAAGTGATTCATATTAACTTTTTCATTGCACAATAGTAGTAACTTGCATCTGGAGTATAAAAACTTTTTCTTGAAAAAAATATTGGTTTCAATGTACCAAACAAACAATAGCATATACAATAAAAGGGAAGTCACCTCTGGCATGGACATGGTGGGACCGCTGATGGAAGAAGGCACATTGCTATATTTTTGTAGGCATAGATTGTGTCACAGGGAAAGGTGAGTATGGAAGATCCTCCCTTACATTCTGAGCATTTGAAGCCAATAGAGTGCTAGGCAACGCACTGCATATCCCTGCTGAAAAGAGAATACACAAAGTGAGATTCAACTAGATCAATAAACTCCTAATCCACCTAAACATGGAGTATTCAAAGGAAAACCTTCGCATATCAAAAAACTCATATTCCACCTACTCCTGCATCAACACTACATGACAAATGCGATACCAAATGAACCAAATACAACTGAAAGTATAAAGAAAATAAAGGATAAGCTGCATGATCCCTATATTTTCCAGTTTAGCTTTTTCACTGCAGATTTAACAAACAATGTGTCTTTTGGTATTTCTTTCACAAACCTCAACAGCACCATGCATGCACCATTTGATTCCCTAACTTCTAATCCACGCTCTGTGATTAAAGTGCACATGCCCGCAACATACATTTTCTAGCAGTAGCAATTAGTGTCAGCCATAAAAACCAAGAAGGCAGGAACTGCAAGTATAAATCTAGTATTGCAGTTAATCTAAAAGACTAAGAATTTGACATCTCAAAACACAGTATATTGTTTTGGGAACTGATCATGTGAGGTTGACTCAATTTCTAAAACTATTGACGCATTCAAATATAATAAATAAATAAACGTCATAGTTTATCAATTACCATCACACTTGAAAAGGGAGCATTGTTTTGTACTCTGTGAGCTCTGTGGGTGAGAAAATGCCATATATTCAATTGTTGGGAGCTGTCAAGTATGCAAAATCCAGGTGCAGAAGGAAAAGTATATTGGAATGCCCTGACCAGCTTCAGGGGTTTCCCTGTTTTAAGACCTCTTGGTTGTGACACTGAAGGAGAATCCTCATAATCTCCAGCACACTGGCCCCAGTTCCCATGGTGAACCAAACTTCCATCAGAGGTATTTATGAGATGCCTCATCTCCATAGTAGTCGGAAATTAAAAGGATTTCTACTAAAAAACATATTTCTTCAAATGATGTTAAACAACCAACTTCTAAAACCACAGGCAATACTCTCTATATAGGGACATACTACCTAGCATCTGAGTGCCCGACTGCAGAAAACATCTACTGCTACAGATGTCTCTTCCAAGTCACTTTTCACTGATGGGAGCTTTCGAAAGATCAGGCTCAGGGCCGGGATCGAAACTTCCAAAGCCCGGCGCAAGCAGTCTGGAGTATGAAGTTGTAGGTGATTTTGGAATGACTCATAGGGGAGGGTTCGCCTTCAGGTGGTGCTCCCCTATCATCCTTCTGTAAGGTCAAGCTGCAAGTTTGCAGCCACTGATGAAGCATCATGCTCAGCTGAAAAGAAAAGGCAAAACAAAAATTAAAAAAAAAAAAAAACACTAGAATAAGCATTCATAGGACAAATTGATTAACGCCTATATCAACCATCCTGGATTCAAAAATACTAGCTTCAGCAATGTTACAAACTGAATTTCCACTAGAATAGACCTCCTAAATAATTCATCTCAAAATATTCAATGCTTGTGCTATTCATCTTATACAATCACCTAGCCATATATATTCAAAAGCAATGGTTAAAAAGCCCTTAAAAGGTGATTTTACCATTCTATTTATAGTGCCAACTCATATAGAAATAATATGGTTTGGAATAAAAGAGACAGGGTTGACTAAAAACAAAAGCATCATATTTACCTTCATTATCCTCAAGGTCATGTCTCTCTGATGGTAGGAATTGATATCCTCATACAAGCTATTATCAAAAGCAGATGCAGTTGCCGAAGTTATCTTCTTGCACATTTCTACCAGAAACAGAAGTAGGTCCATCATGGTTTGTATTCAGTGCCTCGACAGAACCATCATCTTCCGCTCAACCTCATCTAGTTGGGATTTTATATGCTGATTAGCTTTATCCAGGGCACGCTTAGATGAATTAGCATAGAGCTAGAATTTGCAGGTGCCCTAAAATGGAGGACACGCTTAACACCTGGAGGATGCTCAATCAAGGGCCACTCATCAGCCAAAGGGCTCAGTCTGCGATGAATTAGAATTGTATCCTGCAGGAGGTGCCCCTGAATCATGATGATTGACACTATAAGTTGGGGGTGCCTTGGCTTTGCCTACCCTTCTATAAGTCAGCCATTGAAATGACCTGGCACCCCCCCATGCAGACTGATATCCAGTGGAAGGCTGTGAGGATGAAGATATTCCGTCATCACCTACTGACATAATTTTTATTTTCAGCTGCCACTGGATCACTGCAACACATATAACACATAAATGAGCACATAGATGCTATTGAGAATGTACATACCCATGATTTCAATGCATATCCAAGAACAATGAAAGTAACAAAAAAAAATCACAAACTATAGAATTGAGTCATAACAAGTTACAAGTTAACAGATCACCTGTGATTTACATATCAACACTAGACATAGAAAAGGGGCTTAATTAGAGAATTGAAATGCCATAACAGAGTTAAAGATTAACAGCATCTTATTTACTTATCAAAACTCAAGACAAAGGAAAGGCTTATTTTAGTAACTTCCAGTGCAAATGTAGCACATCCCTCAAGCCATTGAACAGACGCAGTTCGAAATGCCATCAGTTTGATATTTTAAAGTTATAACCTGTAGTGGGGGATGCCGGCTCAGAAGTTATATCCAGCTGTGCTGCAGCTGCAGATGAGGAAGAACCTGCATAGGCAGGTGTTCCATTTTCCTTTCTGTACGAGAGGTCTACCATGCAAAGAACCAGACTGAGGGAAAAAAGTAAAAGAATAGATGAGTTGATACTCAGTTTATTAAGGCTTCACATCAATTTTTCAAACTCTTAAAGAAAGTATCATCCATTAAATTGTCATGGCCATACCATTTTGTGCTAAAGTGGTTTGATCCGGCCAATACGTGCAGCATAACATATTTACACCACCCTGATTTTGAAATATTAGCAGCTGAGACCTAGAATCCGCTGGCTCTTTACCTGCAGCAAGATGAGAGATAGATAGAGGTGAGAAAAGGATACGAAGACCATGTCAGCTCTATTTTCATACATTATAATATCAAACCATGAAGACAGCACTGCTGGGAGGTAAATGACAATGATCACTTCAAACGATGCAAATTGCATAAGTTTAAACACTTTCAAAAGGCACCTCCCTTTTTCTTCTCTCTTGATTTTCCCTTTTCACTTCATGGAAAGGATCTACACAAGCAATAAGCTTTAGATTAGACATAAATTTCAGCAAAACATGTTCTATACAGGCTCTGAGACATCTAAGACACAACACAGAAAGCAAACTGCGGACTACAGATCATATTTCAACTGAGATTTCTCCAACTTCAATAACATAAAAATATGCTATACATAAAGGTTTTACACTTCTGCTATTAGCATTGATTAATAAGTTTCTCAAATTGGGCAGCAATGTAAAACCAAAATCCAATCTTGCAAGGTAAACATAAACCTCAAATAGTATGAAAATGTCAAAATATAAGAGAACAAGAAGAAGAAGATTAACGGTGTAACAAAATTTCACAGCTGACTGAAAACCTAAAACCTAAAACCACAAAACCCAAAAGTCGAAAAACAAACTGGAGAAAGAAAGTTTGGACCTTGAGCTAGGAGACGATTAACGGCTTCATTAGGGTCCATGTTACAGTCTTTAAGCATAGCATAGATCTCCTGCTCAGTGCAGCTATTGACTATCTCTTTCAAGCTCTGAACCATCTTCCGGGACCCAGCTGGTATTCCCGATATTCCAGTATTGCCCTTCCCATTGCCGCCGCCTCTCTCCTGCTCATTCTCTCCGCCGCGAAAAGAAAATAAGCCCCTCCTCCGTCAGATCGGCGAGTCCGCCGAGACGGCTCTCTGGTTTAGGTTTTCTCTGGGGTTCCGCCGCGGACAAAAAAGACGAAGACGAAGAAGAGAAGAAGATAAATATCCCAAACTCTCTCTCTCTCTTTGCTTCCGAAACCCTCGCTCTCTCTCTCTCTTTGCTTGCTTTGCAACTCTCTGCGAGTGCCAATTCTTTTTATTGTTTCGGTTTTCGCAAAATTGAAACCACCCGCGGTTATTAATTTTTAAATTAAATGTTAAAACCTAGTGTGATTAGGCCATCTGTTTTCCCAATTTTGTCAGAGTTTTCTATAATTTTTCTATATTTTTGTAAGTATTTTGTTTTGTTGTGAACTCGTGGACCGTTACGTTGAATGAAAAAGTAGATTGGGCTTAAAAGTTAAGGAGCATCTTTTGGTCGAGCATCCTTTTTTATAATACTCCGGTAACATGACAAGGAGTTTCATATGCCAAGACTCAGCAGCCGATGGGGTGGGATTAAATTACGTGTCAAAGAATGGACGCGAAAGCTGAGTCATGCTCAAAACCGATGCTTGAGAGTCCGTCACATTTTGGGGTCACCGTTACATTACTAGCTAGCGTATAGTAGGAGTCAAAAGTTTTACGCAGGGGCACTAATCTAAAAAGAAGTTGATCCCGCTCAGCCATCAAAAGTAAAAGAGAGCTCGGACCGCAGTAGCATTGATTATAGTGTAGAGGGGAGTTGGAGCCCTGCAGCTTGGGAAGTAGCATTTCACAACGAGAAAAAGTGAGTCGAGGTACTAAATATATTAGTGTGAAAATTTTGCCATAGGTGCAAGGTAATCCTTTTTTCTCGTCTCAGAAATTGTTAAGCATTTAATAAAAAAGTAGATCTAAATTCATGCGGTTAAGAAAGTATTAAAGGGAGGCGAGCATCTCTTATACTCCAGAAACATGAGTACAAAAATTCTCGGTGAGTAAAAGAGACTCCCAGGTTGATGACTAAGACTGGGTGCTTGATTACCAGCTTACGGTACCAAAAAGAAATGTCGGAATTACGGAAGTGGAGTCGGGCCTCATAACGTGCTGATGCATCTTCAGCTTGCCGTAGAGTCCGCTCTCACCCAGCGCTATTAACTATATTGAGAGAAATTTTGTACAAGGTAGTACCTAATTCCCACGCGAATGAGAAGTGAAGTCACAATCGAGCACGCAGTGCAGAAGAGACTCCGGACCACAGGTAGCATGGGTAATTGTTAGTGCTGAGAGAGCCGAAAGTCTCTTGGAAAAGTAGCAGTTAACTGACAAGAGTGGAGTGAGTCGTTCAAAAAGCGTGTTAATTGGTGAAAAAATTTGAAAGTTGTTTTAAGTTCATCACTTTTCCTCTCGACATCAATCGCTTTACATTGAATATAAAAGTAGACTGCTTTCAAGGGTTGCTGGAAAGATAGAGGGAGCTTATTTGGTTGAGCATCTTATACTCAAAACATGACCAAAAGTTTCTCAACGTAAGAGACTTGAAAGTGTCACTAGAGAGTAGCATTAATCATACAATCAAAAAGAATGGAATAAAAGTAATTTAGGCTCAAAAGCGGCGCTGCTAATAGACTCTCTCTCATTGGCTTCTAGCCAGGTAGCATTAACCAGTAGTGGAGAGTCTGAGTCTTACAAGGTAGTGGGGTCGGGGGTCACGCTAAAATGTCAAAATGTATAAGAAGACTACAGCATTCCGAGATATAAAGCATTAATTACATTATGCAAGTGGGAGAGAGCTAAGTCTTGGTGAAATATCATTGAAACCAATAAGAAGTGTGAGCCTAGGTGTCTCAAAATATACATTGGTCATTAGGATAGCAAATACCTCATTGTCCTCACACATACACTCCAGTGGTGCTACAATTATCATTACACACATACAAATCTCAAAATCCCACAATGTTACAAGAATTGTAGAAGGATCCGGCACCCATAAAAAGTAATAAGTTATTGTTTTAGGCACGGCGATGACGTGACAATTACACCAACATTACTAGCGTCAAAGGAGATAGGTCCCCAATTATGCATACAGTTTTGAGCTTGGAATATACTCTTGGAAACCAAATTGTGAAGCTAATATCAATTATTACCACATAAAGAGTAATTCACTTGAATTCATCTCACTTTATAATAATAACTTGTCTACAATGACTTTCGAGTATGAATCAAAACAAAAAATCACCATATAGTGCAAAAAGTAACAATATACAATATATAATACCCGCATGGAGAAATACAATACACATGTAAAAAGTAAAATGGTATATTCTTCTAAGTACATCCAAGGGGCAAGACTTACCACTACTAACACAATAAAAATCTCTTAGAGAATTTGAGAAACTTCCAACTCTTCTTAATACCTTCGTTATTTTCATAACTTTTCACCGTTCTATTTGTGTATCATCCTCCTCCTCCCCCACTTGAAGCAAAAACAAATCTCCACAGAAATGAAAAGCATCCGCAATGCAATGGCTCAAGCATTAGCAAAACTTCTACAAAACCAAAATTGGCCATATAACCCTAAACCCAATAGTCATACGCAGCTTACTTGCTATATTCCGCAAAAATAAAGTGCAGCAATTCTAAAATCTCGCTTTATCACAATGACAATATTAACAACGAATCGATCTGATCGTGAGTATATTTTTTGGTTTCACATTCTCGTATAAAAATTAAATACCCTACAAATTCCCCAAGTGATTGGTACGTGGACGCGCCTCCAAACGCGGAGCGTTGGTTTTAAGCGTACAAGTGTACATATTAAATGATTGTGCTTATCCTAGTCCTTCACATATACGTATAGTCACATACACTGGAACCAACCTTCCCTTAAATATAGGAAGCTCCCAAACACGTGGCGGAAGTTCGCTCGCGGTGGGCCCATGTTCACACTTAGATCCATACTGGCCCATGGGCCCGAGGGAGTCAAGTAAAGGTCCTAAAGAGTCCTAGAATATTGATCGTTAAACGGCTTATTTAAAACCCCCTTAAAAAAACTCTTCCGCATTTTTGGTAAAGGAAGCAAGAAGCCAGATGAGGGTCTTGCTGGTGAACAACACCCACCACTCTCTCACTATCTTCCCCGCCATCACCGGAAACCCCGGAAGCTCCGGCTCTGCGTTTGGGCCTGAATTTAAACTCGACTCCATTGGGCCAAGAAAGCTCTTATTGGAGGTTCTAGGCGGGGAGGCCTCTATCGCTCGGTCTTCTAGTCTCTTTCTCTCCCTGGCTTCTCTAGCGTTTGAGTCCTTTCTTTCTCCTCCCTCCCCCATTCCAGACTCAACCTCCTTCTTCTTCAGAGTATTGCAAAGAAGCTCTAGAGGTGACGTCATCGCGTGAAAGTCGGCACCAGAGCCGCACATGGCGACGAATGAGGGGATTGTGGAAGAAGAGCTTGCTTTAGGAGATCGTCAGCTGACAGCTTTCTCGACACCGGTCGCCGGAGCTGGCTGCCGGAAAATTTAGCAGGTACGGCCGGTGAACTGTACAGTAAAAGTTTATAAAGTTTACAAGTCGAAATCTTTATGTAATGAAATAATAAAAGTTACTGTGATGGTTTTTTACTTGGAGATGAAGAAGGGAAGATGAGGCGCAATAAGGACTAGTTAACTCAAGCTCGAGATCAAAGGCTCATGATATGCATTCAAGAGAATGCCCTGGCTAGATTTGTGGGATCCCATATACGCGTTTTCTTTCGCCTGATGAGTAAATTGCATTCCGCTACATAGGGATTACGTGGTTGTTATTTATGCTCGAAAGTGTTTTCTTTGAGAAGCTTTAGGTTGTTGAGAAATGACAGAGCTTTTGTTGTGGGGAATGTCGCTATGCTTTTAAGAGTGCTTGTTGGCTTTATGCTATGAGTTTCTACAATTAATATCTTATTCCATGGGGTGTCGTTTTTTTTTTTTTTTCGATGCTGAAAATTAAGTGTCTGCATATTATATGAGGTATGACATGAGGTATATGGAATGAAGGTACCTCAGGGGATAAGTTCCAAGTATTAAATGGAGATGCAAGTTTTTTTGAAGGTACTAGGACTTTTATTGGATGGACTGGTGCGGCATTATATTGGTGTGAGGCGGGTATCTATATTACCTACCTACACTGACGATGTTTTATATCTCTGTCTATATGAGTTTTAGCTTTTTCCATCATCAGGTTGATATTGATTCTCCATCACTGAAAATGTCTGATGAATTTTTGTAGTCCACATTTGATGCAGTTGCTATAACCTTTCTTATATAAAAAGATTAGATATAATACCTGGATATGGTTCTTGTTATGCATAAGTATATGTAACTGATGGTTCTGTGCATTTTCTTTACATTTGATCCATAATGTTGGGGATATGAGAAGTTTCATATAATTGACATGGATGAGTGGGCTACAAACTACAGCATGGCATATTCTAGCGTAGATAGTGTGGAACCCACCTGTCTGCATTTTTATTTTAACCCAAGCAACAGAATGCAAAATCTATGTTCCTATACTATTTCCATTGGTACTAGAAAAAAAAAAAAGGAAAAAAAAGTAGAAGAAGCTATTTTTTGCTCAGTCTATATCAGTTCTCTAATGGTAGATTTTAGATTTCCATATTCTCCAGGTGGTGAAGATTCTCTTGTTTTATATGCATCGACTGTATTTTTGTTCTAGTTGGCCCCTAACTGAGAGCTATTAATGTTTTGAATTCCCCAGGGAGATGAAATACTAGCTGTTAATGAATTGTGGATGTGAAAGGAAATCAGCCTTTGAAGTATCATCAGCGATACAAGGCCTAATGAAACATTTATTACTATTAAGGTTGTGATTTAGTGCGAAAGCGTTGTTGGTTTTGCTAAATTAGATTTTCATTTTGGTGAAAGTAATCTTGTTAATGAGGTTCACAGCTGTTACCAATTTGATGTCTTGCCTTTCTAGTAAGGTCTTGAAAACATTGCCATGGTTTTAGGTCAAGCTTTATGGCAGTTGTGGGCCTATTCAATCTATAGACGTTCAGGAGACAACTTGTTGCTCGTACTCCTGTCTTTTATAGGTTGGAGCAAATAGAAAATGGAACCAGATCTATTGGCTACCTGCCTAAAAAGAGTTTAATGCGTGTAGCTTCTAGAAAGGGACTTGGTAATTGAGTATTGAAGTGGTTTCAGGATATTCAACTGAATGTTATTTCTTTACCATCTATAAGTAGGATTACCTGTTACCTGTTGCTATGCAGCTATGATGTAACATTTCTCTCCTTGCATTTGGGTTCCTAAACATTAATGTAAATGGAAGGGGAAAAGGAATAGAAGCTATATGCTCCCCTTTTTCCTGTAATGGATTTTCTCAAAAGAATATAAGAGGTGCCTTATAATGAATTCAAGTAATCAACTTATTTTACTATAGGGGGATGGATAGAGTTTGGAAAAAAAATTTCTCAAATGGAATGGTTTTGAGTACCTCGTTTTTATAATTCACTTACCAGCTTTGGTTTTGTATTGAAGTTCTTATAAGCTGTCCAGACACCCCAAAAGAAAAGGATGAATATTGTCTCCAGTGTTATGTTGTTGTAAAATGACTAATGATTTAGCTTTTATTGTGGCTGTATGCTAGAGTTATGTACTTTCAGTTAGTTTATATTTATATTGAAGGAAATAATGATTGTTGCAGCTATGGGGAAAGCGACTTCAGGACATGGGTGCCTCATTTTTCATCTTTAGAGATAATAAGTGGTGGACTAGTACAGGTTTCATTCTGCATCTTAGAGATAACTCTGAGTTAGCCAATAGCTTTTGATGCCTTGGGCTGTCTGAATATACTTGAGGTCACCTTGACAACACACACTCTGAATATACTTGAAGTCACCTTGACAACACACACACACACACACACACATACACACACACACTTGAAGTCATCTTGACTGACTTTCCCCAGATCCATGAGTAGATTTGTCTACACACACACTTGAAGTCATCAGAGCTGACTTTCTAGTCATGGTAGGATTTGTCTGTTTTAAGTTGTCAATTTGAATTTTTATTGTATATTTGAGAAATTGCAGCAGATTTAATCATATATCATCAATTTTCTATATGACATGTGAAAAGTTACAATAAAACAGAATATTTGTACCTTCAGTAGAAAGTTATACATCTAATTATTTTATAATGGCCCCAGTCATCCTGTCAACTGAATGCTTGGCACAAGCTCAACTGTATGTCTGTATGTGAATTTTTTGTAGTTGTGTAATGCAAAGTTTTAATGTATTAATTTTTCTACTCTTTTGAAATATAGCTGTTCATGGCTGGAATAGAAATCAGCCTTTAGAAGCTATTTCCTAGAATGAAGGAGAAAGCGGTATGTTGATACAGATTTTTTTCTCTTCTCAGTTATCTTCTTCCTTTTAAGTTCTCATTAATATCCCAATGCTTTGGCAATAGTCTTGTATATGCATTATCCTTTTGAATCGATACGTCTTTTGAGAAGAAGTGAAAGAAGGTGCCCAACAGAGAGCTTTGCATTATTCTGTTGTATATATAAGTTATTTAACTAATTACATTGAACTCACTACCTAAATGTGGTGTATTTTTGTTGTGATGTTTGTGACAGGTTATTTATATACTGTTGGGAAGGATCCTCAATACCAACAAAATATTATTTGCAGATACTGCACCCATTGATTAAAAGCTCCTGTTATTGTATGCCTTCTAGACTCATGTTTTTTTTTTTTTTAAGCTGGGTGTTTGTAATTATAAACTTCTGAAGTTTATGAGAAGGCTCCTATTTGAAACTTCTAATACAGGTTTCAGTGAACAACAATACTGCTAGTGCGAGGTGATAATTGTGAGCAGCTTGCTTCTAAATCCTATTATGTATGATTCCTTTTTGCTTGTGAAACTGTAGAAGAAATTACATTGGGTGCGCTTTTATTTGCAGGTTACTTCAGCTCTTCATGATAACTGTAAAGGTGTTCTTACATGGGTGATCGGACTTTTGGCAAGGTAGTAATTGTAGTTGATGTTTGCTACTCTCTTTAGTGCTTCATCATTACCTCTGTAAAGTATTCTGCATCTGTCTTGTATGTGAACTGCATTTAGATATAATGCATTTGTCTGAATCAGGAACTTGCTTTTTTATATCGTGATATTCCCAGTCGATAAATCAAAAATATGCCCTTTCATGGTCAAGGGTAGAAAGCAGTTTTTTGTCTTTTTCTTTTTTCTTTTCCCAAATTAGAGGAATTCTTTCTATATGATTTTGATGGTTTTGCTTTATGCTTTTGATAGGGTCTGATTCAATGTTTTTTGAACTTCAAGATGGTTCTAGCGTGGTTGTGACTGTTGGCAAGTATGTGACACTGCGAATCATAGGACATAAATGGAAATGGAATAGAGAGCCCGATTATGAGAAATTTCCTGGTATAGTTCTTCATCACATCTTGCATTAAGTTCTTCTAAACTTTTTGTAGTCTAAAGAACCCTTTATCTGCCACGGGTTGGGGGTGACATCACTGGCACTGCGGTGTATGCAGCTTCCTAGGGATAAATGCTAACGGTTCTACGGGGTTTCCGCCTATAAAACCAATGATCAAACTAAGAATGCCAAAGCACCGCGAGGCAGCGGCGGCAGTTATTAGTATCACATAGCATCTATAGAAGTGGGTTCCAAGTATGATTAACTTGCGCAAGGGCTATACCACAACTGGAAGCTGATATTCAAGTTTCTTAACTAAAACATGCGCTTCCTTTGCGCTTTCAATACATACCAAAGCTGCAAGAGATGGACATTGTAGGGTGTGTGGAACTCGTAGTTTCTGAGTTTGGTAACTGGGGATCAAGAGTCACAGATGGGTGTGGAATTTGGATGCGATACAATAGTATAGGAATATATGTTGTAGCTTTTCACGCTTTATTCATGGAGAATATATAGGATGACGTATACCTTTTCTTTTCTTTTAAACTAGAATTAAATAAAGATTCACAGCAAAGGATCAGAACAGAATCTAAATCACTGAAAGAAAGCATATCACAATACTCAAGAATAAAAGTAAAGATGAGAGTTCAGTTCTCCAAATCTATGTATCCCTCTTTGAGATATACTTGCATCCAATTCTTACCTTCAAAACTAATGAACTATAAAGTTTGTAGAAAATATTTACAGTTGGAACGGGAACTGATCAAAGTACATTTGTTTCTTCAACTAAAACTTCAAATTATATAAGCAAATCCAGAGGTTGCAATATAAGAACAAACCACTAGAGAGAATCTAAATGAAT